>JABSTT010002706.1:0-38908 GCA_013339685.2 Hyalomma asiaticum | reverse complement strand
TCAACCCCCAGGCGATGGGAGACCTGTTGTCCAGCCGCCCTGCCGACTCAGCTCGCACTGACGGCCAGGGGCCAGGAGTTGCTGGAGACATATGGGTCCGTGAATAGGGAACCACCCCGTCTGGTACCTGCGCGTACCATCGAATATCGGGCTTAATAAAGTGATTCTCTCTCTCTCTCCACTCCGGGTGACTGTGGAGCCACCCGACTGGCAGAACAGGACAAGCGTCTGCAAAGTTACACGGAAATCACTGAAAATTATCGGCTACTTCGGGAGAGTGGTGCCACCACCGGAAAAAGCCCGGCGCAACCCTCTTCTCATGACGTAAAAACACCTCTCCGCGGCGACGGCAGTGGCGGCCGCGAGCGGCGCGGTGTCTCGCGGAGCCGCGACGACGAGGCGCCGGTGCACCGCATTAACACGATTGCTGAGGAGCGCGCGCAGGGCGTAGGTTGCGAAGCTCTTGTGAGAAGCCGCGTATGGTCTCGCGCGCGCATTCGTAGCGACTGCTCCTCGCATTAATGCGTGAATTGTTGCGTGCGATGGGCTTTGTTGCGCGCTTGGCTGCTCAAGAGCAGCGCAGGGTCTCCGCTTCCCAAGAAAAAGAAGCGAAGACGCCTTTGGATTAGAAACATCAGACGCGGCAAATGGACCCCGACCGACTGCTCCGTGTAATGAGTGTTTCATGAGGCATCTACGGCGTTCGCCCAAAGGCAATGTTTTAATGACCATAACATTCAGCAGCGCGAATTCTGATGGCCATGAGCGTCTCTCATAATCAGAGCTGGTTTTGGGACGTTAAACCCCCAAATCATCTGATTGCATGAACACCCCATACTGTAGAAATCGCGCCCATGGAGATCCGATTTCTGACTGTAGTGATCTTGATGCGCTCGCCGGTACTCCGCCCCGAAGCAAATAAAGAAATCAATGTCATATATATATATATATATATATATAAAGTCATCGAGTAAAGTGACTGCCAGTGGGGGGGGGGGGGGGCGGCTCAGGACACAGCTAAAAGGGAGACCAGAGGGTGGCATATCGAGAATGCGGACTCAGGAGCAATGGCTGCCAGATAAAGAGATGTTTTTTGAGTATTTTACTAGTGCGTGAACTGTGGTTGTTACATTAGATAGATAGATAGATAGATAGATAGATAGATAGATAGATAGATAGATAGATAGATAGATAGATAGATAGATAGATAGATAGATAGATAGATAGATAGATAGATAGAGATTACACTGAACAGTTCAACTCCAACTTCGGAGCGAGCATCATGGCAGGGTCGGAAAAGTTCCCACGTGATCACCGTGCAGAGAAACGCCAGCCGAACCGTACTAAAGATCTTCAGTGTCAGAAACATTACTTTACCAAGCTTCGTTATTGTTGAACCAAAGCTTAAAAATAATCAAGAAAACAAACAAAAATATAGGCAAAACCACAGGTCTTCATAGCACGAAAAGTCACCGATGATTACTATACTCCTTTAGCGCAGCTTTTCATTCTGAGCGCAGGTTTGTGTTGAGGCAATCCCAACTGTGTTTGAAGTTCTGGCTACCCGCATTGGAACATTCGTAACATATTTCCCAAGGAGGATAAAACAGAAACTGCCAGGGCTCGAGTGGTACGCACGCCACTCTGTGTATTGCAGGCGCCGCGAACCAAGGGAAGCGCTGACATCGACATCCCCGTCACGGAACGGAACGGAACTGAACTTTATTTGGTCCTGAGAAGAGCGAGACCCTAAGGGGGCTCGTCCGCGGGCCGCGTCCACGACGGGACCGGGAGGCGGAACTCGGCGGCCAGGTCGTGGGCTCTCTGGACAGCCCGCGACATGCGAGACAGTCGCAGCGCACACGCCAGCCCTGCAAGCGCACGAGATCCGACCGAAGGGCGAGCACGCGTGACGGAGGAGGAAAGCGATGTTAGAGACCAGTGGCTCGTGATATCGACAGACTCCGCGTTCACTATCTTTCGTTCTCGTTCGCTCTACCGGTTACGCCGACGACGCCAACGGCGATGCTGAACAACGCAGGAACGGCGCCGAAAAGCTGCGCTCGAAAAGCACAGCGCGTATTGTAGAACTCGTGGACTTGAATCGGCGTACACAACTCTAGAAGACAGTTTCTGGATGATTTGGACACATCTAATTCTCTCCATATTCTTCATTAAACTGTATAACAACGTGCTTACAGAATTTCGCTTTCGCAATTTGTTTAGCAGCCCTAGATTTCATGAATGATCAGCGCGTACATACTGAGCCGTGCGCCCGTCGCGCGGGAAGACTATATATGGTGGACGGCGTCGCAGCGGAGGCGTGGCGGTGACGTGTACGGCGTCATCGCCGCGCCGTGACGTCACTGCGCCGCTCATTCGCCAGACTCGCTGAAGCTGCCTGAAACGACGTGCGGCCGCATCGCCACGTGTCTTCGTTGGGCTGGCGAAAGCGCACGCCCAGCTACAGGGCCTCACCACAGCAACACTCGGAGCGCAAGCGCGCCAGCTATCCCATCGTTCCTCGCCGCCATGCGTGCTAAGTTCCATCTCGAATTGTAGACGCCACTGAAGCCTTCACGACGTTGAGATGTACGTTCGTCGACCTTGCATTCACCAACCACCCATACATTGTGCGAGACGTGATGTATGTCTCCGCCTACTACTCGGATCACAAGGACATGGTAGTGTCTAAGTACCCCGGCCAAAGTACGCCGTCACCGGCACGATAAGAGGGTGACGGCACCGGTGACTAATGGTACCATCCACAGCCCCGCGGTGGTCGTACTACTCGATAACCTGAGAGCTGCCTCGGGCATATCTGCATATACTGCTGCACGACGAAATAGAAGAAGACATGTGAAGTGTCGACACCACTTTGATGGCATCAAATCATGCCAAAAAAAACACAATCAGGCCTCCTACGCAGCCTCATTCTTTATAGATCAACTCAGCAACACCAGTTTGCAGCACACCCCCCCCCCCCCCCCGAAACAATAACCTAGCCAAAAGAACGCTTCCGCGTTTTCATTTCACAAGAATATGCTTAGGGATTCTTGAACCTTTTACTTAAAAATTTACTTCAAGAATGCTTATCGAGTTCTAAATTGTGCCATGACGACACTGACCTCTGCTTGAAATAGTTAGGCTAGTGAACCCATTGATGCTTTTACATTTATCGCTGTATCTAGGAGGAGTTGGGACCTGCATTTTGCAGGGACATGCTCGAAAACCATCTGGCTGCTCCTTGCTCGTTGTGTGCTCGCTGGTGAACAGTGTCAAAAGACGAGTTAGCATGCCTCAATACGCAAAAAGGAGTTAACACGCAAGTCGAACCATAACTGCGGATATTCCCTGTGACACATTTACCACCGCAAAAAATTTAGGATGCGAGGCACCATAAAATGCGACTGAGTGCTCCACTGACAAATTTTATCCACTAAACATACACAGAAGCCACTGCACGTTAAAACACAAGCCCCAGTGGAGAAAACGAATGCGCACAAAGTGAGGATGATATACGTGAGGCTTTCCGCACCAGCGAGTACAAGGTTACTATAAATTGCAGCTATTCATCTGTGATGACCAAAGTTTTTGTGTACGTATATGAGGCACAATTTTAATGCAACACTCCTAGAACTTTCTTTAACTTCCTCATGTATCGTGGGTTATAGGATGGTAAAATCGATGAACGATTAATCGATAATCGATTAAATATACACCGTTAATCGATTGTTCGTCATCGATTTGTCCCTTTCAATTAATCGAATTAATCATTCAAGCTATTCGGTTAATCGATTACGGCCCCCCTACACCGCCCCTTGGCCGGAGCGCATGATTGCGAGGCGCGCGACGACGAGACGCGGAAGTCGAGCGCATCTCTACGCAAGTAGGAGCCGGAGCCGCAGGCGGCCATACACCATAGAGATAGCAATGAACTCCGTCGCCTACACCGTTTTATTTATCCCCCAGATTTTACTTGCTTTTGTGTACGTGCCACATTGTAATATGCGCTGCTATTTCTTGACCGGTTCACCTTATTTCCGCTGTATTTTACTTCTTAGCGATTATAGATTATTTGTCACCAATGAAAGAAAGAGAGGTATTCCTACTGGAAGGTAGAAGGGGGGCCTGATGTAGTACGCCCGGCCTTCTACTCTACTTTGGGGACAACGCAACAGGGGAAAAGAGTAATGAAGCATGATGATGGGGATAAGAATGAGTGATCCGTATATACAAAATAAGACAGACTTATTGCTCAAAGGGGACTGGCGCTAGTAATCATATTTCATTACGCTTGATACCAACTAGCCCAACTGTCTGCCTTAACTGTCTACCCAACGTCTGCCCTTCATACTGTAATGATAGCTTTCCTGCCATGCAGTTAGCCCAAGTAATGGCAGCTATTCACTGCTGCAAAACAGCGTGCTATGACGCGGAAAAATCCAGCTCTCTCGACATAAACACTGATAATAGTCAAACGCCAGCACGTGTCACTGGACCTCGCCTCCACTTGAACGTGACAGGGGGCCGCATTAGTTGGGCGAATATGCTGTGCAGGGAAACGCATTCGAGGATTATGAAAAAAGGTCTAATAGTCGCATAATGGAAAGAAGCCACTTAAGCTGTATTTAAGTCTAATAGTTGCTTTTCAGAACCCCGACTTTGCGCAATGGTATACCGAACGTCCAGCATCAAGTCCATTCATATTGAAATATGACCTTGTAGCATTTGGTAATTCTGTATGTTCGCCTATTTCGGGTGAAATACAGCTTTCATCTATTGTTTGTACTCCCATGTTAGCCAGCCTGGAGGCCGCCGTCTTTTGCTAAGTGTACCCCCCATGTGCGAAATAAAAAAAGACAACAAAGAAGAAACTGGGGGAAGCCGTCTATTGCTGTGGCACGAACGGAGGACAGTCGCGAACTACTATGTGTTCTAATCTTTGATACATTAGACAGCGCTCGCAGTTCGAGCTGTACGCGCGATTGGAAAGGTGCGCGTAGCGCCAAGTTAAGTCGGCGACCAGGTGAAACCTGTGCAGTATACTGGCTCAGCTGCAGTTTATTCTAGCCGGGAGGAAAAACTCGTGTCGCTCTATTTCCCTCAGATTCCTGCACTGATGGCCTGTTTGAGACCAGTATGTTGCTGTGCAATCTCACATGGGTGACCTCAAGGAAGAGATCATGTCAGTTCGTGGTTATTGTATTATCGACGGCTTCTACAATATCTAACGGACAAACCGAGAAATGTTGCCGTCCCTACAAGGGCGCGTCTTTAACTTTCCTTTCCTCGTCGTCTCTTTTTTTTTTACCTTTCTCGGTATTTCCTCACCCTCGGCCACACTGCGTGTTTCTGGTGCGACTTTCCAAACAGTGTGCTCGCCGAAAGCGCCTCCGATTTCGGTTCGCTCCAGTAGGCAGACCTCGAGGAAATACGACCTGCTGCCGAATCGTCCGTGATCATGGCCCCCTGAATCTTGGACCCTTGACAACATCCAAAGACGACGGGCTCCCTGTTTCAGTGGGCGGAAGTGCGAATTTTCACGCAGCCGCTAATGCGCACATGTGATCTCTAGCGCGTCGGATAAATACTTGTTTCGGTATCAAACAAGCAACGCTTCTCAAACAACAAGGCATCATGTTTCAAGCACTTATAACAAATGTCGATTATCTCGATTAAAACATCACAGCGAGAGCAATTAATCGATGAAAGGCTGAATCAACGAAGGATTAACGATTAATCGATTAAAAATTTCGGATCGACCATCCCTAATGGCTTACCGGGAGCATTGGTCGCTTCCGGTAACATCTGCGGTATCACCGCCGTTTTGGCGCCTGCGCACGTCGCTGCCTCCGCCCTTGCACCTTGTCGGAAAACCGCCCGGCCGACTGCTAGCGGCGACTAGCGGTCGTGGGCCCCCCCCATGTCGCCTCTTTTATGTCAACGACAAGGTCACTGGGCAATGCTTTCTAATTGCACAGGCGCATGTCTAAGCATTCTACCTGCTACACGAATGGTCTCACCGCTACTGCCATGCTGTACTTGCAAGCTGTCAGTAGAACGCAGATTTCAGTATGTCGACAAACTTCGGTCTTGCTCGTATCATAATGGAGCTGGAGAGCTCCACTTGGTTCACAAAGTGTGTGCTTACCACCTTTCCCAACCTTACATCTTGGACTGCATTCTTAATAACTTCTATTCACTTTATAATTCGCTGGAAAAGAATATTATCGCCAACCTAAACAAGGAGCACACCAGGAAAACACCTGATGGACCCCGCACCTCACAGAGGAACGAAAAAAAGATTCGAGCTCTCAGAAGGTGTTTCCAGCGTACCAGCAATCCTCTACTACGCGAAACTTCTAGAAAAGAATACGCTGACGCCTTCGCTTTGCATAAAGATGACATCCGACGCGAAAAAATGCTTTTGAAAAAAATGTCAGTTTCGCCGCAAGGGCGAAGCATGAATGCGATAGCAAGAAACTGTAATGCTATACGAAGTGAGGCTCTTAGCTTCAGGAGCAATATTAATTGTCGCAACATGCGCTTGCTAAGTGAGCGTCTCCTGTGGGCAGCGCGTGCTGGTACGAGGGCTTTATACGTTGTGTGTCACAAAGCTGCACATACAAAGCTAGGACAGGCCGCTGAATGAACAAACAGAAGATGAGCGCGAACTATCAAGTGAAGCACGCACGAAACGAACGCACAGATAACACCGAACGAGCGCGAATAAGCTCACAATGGATCCCTCAGTTTGAACACCGCTCCGTTGCAAAGGCGGCCGAAGCAGCGAAGGAAACTAGCGTGCTTCAAGTGTCGAGCTGTGACACTTGATAGTTCGCGCTCATCTTCTCTTTGTTCGTTTAGCGGCGTCCCTTGAGCTCGGTCGCTTTCGTACGCTCCCGTAACATCAGCGCGGACATCACGGTGAAAGCTCGAAACATTCCTCTTCCTCTCACCTCGAGACAACCGCGCGAGCAGACAGCGGAAGGGCAAGGTTCCCCCTGCCAAATATTAGAAGAGGCGAGCGAGCTGGCCGACGACTTTTAAATGCGCCTGTTGCGCTCCTCGCGCCATCTCGCTGGTAATGAAGAAACGCTTCTAAGCGCCTGCCGTCTCTGAGTCCTGCCAGTGGTAAAGGGTGTGTATAAAAGGCTCGCCGTTAGCACCCTGAAGGATCTGCTCTATGTGGCGTAGTGGTTAGGGCGACGCACTGCGGAGCGAGAGGTTGCTGGTTCGATTCCGCGCTTCGGAAGCATTTTATGTGAATTATTTTTCTTTGGGACTTTTGTGTATATATAATATATATATATATATATATATATATATATATATATACTTGTACATATCGGTGCATGACGGCGCGGCAACGGGGCGGCAAAAGCAGCCGAGACTGTCCATATAATTGCTATCGCAACAGAACAAATTTGCCAGGAACTAAGTCAAACCTTTTTGGTACACGATTCATGACTTCTTTTCAAAGCGCCGGCCCCTCCCTTATTTACCGCCATTATCACATCCAGATAGAACCATGACCACATCAGGTTTACACTCTGCTCGCTTACTCCTTCAAACTCTTGTAGCACTCCTTACAAAATGCCTATATGGACATATATCAGAAATGCCATATATGGCTATATCAGTAATTGGGCAATATATGGCCATATATGGCAAGTGTCGCCATATATGGCCATACATGGCAAATGTGGCCATATATGGCCCAATTCCTGATAGAGCCATATATGGCAATTCTTATATACTGACATATTACCATATATGGTCCAATTCCTGATACATCCATATATGGCTACATGGACCCATATGGATATGGCCATATATGCCCACAATATACCAAATAGGTGTCGTTGACGATTATGTCTGTGTGGATGACTGTGTAACGTGCACTATAAGGTATGTTATGTCAATGGCATAAACTTGCGTCCGCAGTAGTCACACACATACTAGGAGCATAACAGGCACATGACCTCAATAGGCATGCACAACACTGCAAACTAGGGGCATAGAAAGCAGGTAATGGAGGAAAAAAAAGACTACGAGCGCTACAAGGTCCTGCATTTTTACATCTCCATAATCGACGCACACACACACACTGCTAAGATGAAGGTAAGATTCCAACGAAAAGAACAACGTCTCCCCGTGTGCCTCTTTGGTAAGAAATCGGAAAGGCCAGAGTTAAAAAAAAACATGCAAGAAAGCTCTATTACAAAACATACAAGGAAATAACCAATACTTAACGCGCGATTAGAAGAGAGAAGAAGTCCGATGAGCCGTAAGAGTACTTGCTAACACGTGGCCTTATCCGTGGCGTGCGAGCCGCTTTGTGTACCGAATTACTCGCACCAAGTTAGTCACGGTAGGCAGTCGCGGTGCGTGCCACGTGCAGCGCTGTAAAAGACGGTGCTCATGTTTACTCTGTGTGTTTCCGCGACCACAAAGTAGTGCGTTGCTTGCGGGAGCGAAAAACAATAAATGCCTCGCTTGCAGCCTCACGTCATAATACATTGCTGATCAGCGTAACGAAACACGCTCATAATTGAAGGGTAAACAATCGAAATGTGCGAGTCTGTGTTTTTTGTCTCTCGTTTGCGAGTCGGAGCGATACACCTCTCCTTTATTTTACGGACTACTTGCGTAGCCTTCCCAGCATTGCAGCTCATGTGTGGTGGCGACAGGGCACTGTCGCGCAGGGCCAACGTGAACAACTTGCGGCAGAATTTTTTACAAGTGCGCGCGCGGTCGTGGTGTGACTAGGACGGCCGATGGGTCATGTTACCAAGGTGTTGTTTTATTGCAAGAGCACGGCCACGCGGAACGAGCCCGCCAGTGTTTTCAGCAGAGATCAGAGTAGCGAGGAAACGACAGCCGGTGCTTGTTCTGTGGACTATCGGCTCGCACGCCACGGATAAGGCCACGTGTTGGCAAGTACTTTTGCGGCTCATCGGACTTCTTCTCTCTTCTAATCGCGCGTTAAGTATTGCTTATTCTCCTTGTATGTTTTGTTAATAGGGTATTCTTGCATGTTTTTTTCTTTTTTAACTCTCTGGCCTTTTCGATTTTCTTACTAAAGAGGCACACGTCGGAGACGTTTATTCTTTTCGTTGGAATCTTATACCTTGATCTTAGCAGTGTGTGTGTGTGTAGATCACGCAGATGTAAAACATGCAGGACCTTGTAGCGCTCGTAGTCTTTTCTTTTCCTCCCATTACCTGCTTTCTCCTGCCCCTAGTCTGCAGTGTTGTGCGTGCCTATTCAGGTCATGTGCCTGTTATGCTCCTAGTATGTGTGTGACTACTGCGGACGCAAGTTTATGCCATTGACATAACATACCTTATAGTGCACGTTACACAGTCATCCACACAGACATAATATTCAACACCTTTTTTGTGGGCATATCTGGCCATATCCATATATGGGTCCATGTAGCCATATATAGATGTATCAGGAATTGGACCATATATGGCCATATATGTCCGTATATAAGAATGGCCATATATGGCTATATCAGGAATTGGGCCATATGTGGCCACATTTGCCATATATGGCCATATATGGCGACACTTGCCATATATGGGCATATATTTCCCAATTCCTGATATAGCCATATATGGCATTTCTTATATATGTCCATATATGACATTTTTGTAAGGGACTAGGGGCATGAGAAAGCAGGTAATGGGAGGAAAAGAAAAGACTACGAGCGCTACAAGGTCCTGCATGTTTTACATCTGCGTGATCTACACACACACACACACTGCTAAGATCAAGGTATAAGATTCCCACGAAAAGAATAAACGTCTCCGACGTGTGCCTCTTTGGTAAGAAAATCGAAAAGGCCAGAGTTAAAAAAGAAAAAAAAACATGCATCAAAACCCTATTAACAAAACATAAAAAGAGAATAAGCAATACTTAACGCGCGATTAGAAGAGAGAAGTCCGATGAGCCGTAAGACTACTTGCTAACACGTGGCTTTATCCGTGGCGTGCGAGCCGATAGTCCATAGAACAAGCACCGGCTGTCCAAACTATTCCAAAATAAAGTTGTTTCTACCTCTACCAGTTTCCCTTGACTGGCACATGAAAGTTTCACGTGCCCTCAGTAGTTAGCATGCGTGACAGGCTTTATCTGTGTTTATATCTTAATTGATATGCGGTGATTTTAGCCATAATAAATTCGCTGTTTATAAAAACATGGCATACGCACGGAATCAGCTAGAATATTTTTCTCACAGCTTCCGTGTAGATTGTGATCATGAACGCCACGCATATTGTGCTTGAAAAGTCTCGCTTGCCTGCAGATTTAAGTAATAGATGGCTGCTCCAGTAAGGGTTGTAAATATAATGACAAGATTGGTTTATGCGCCGTGCAAGGCGAGTATGCACGAAAGTGTGTTCCGCCAAAAATATGCACAAGAGAGTGTTTCAGACAGCACTGATGCTATACGTCATTCGTTATCCCGCTCGGCCATGGTAGCAAACATTATAGAAAAGATAAATGCTGTGAATTCGACACCCGAAGTGAAATGTAGTTGTTACTAAAATGAGATCATTTTGGCAGTGTTCAATATAGGGCCAATCAGATTTCTAGTGAGTGCGATTCAATTAAACGTTGCTTAAATTATGCCAATTGAGTTGGTATCGACTTAGAGTCAATTGATCATTTCTCTTATTATGCCAATTAAATTTTCACTGAGGGCGCTCAATAGAAATTGCCATTTAAATGATTTTCTATAGACTCAAAAGGAACTCGATACGCAGTTAATTGAAACGCAAAGTGCATTTTTGTAAGCGTTAGCAGCGCTTGCCTCGTATAAACGGCAGTGAGGAGTCCCCGCGCTGAATGGTAGCTTTACTGTTCAAATAAAGATGTTATGTTGCGAACACATGAGTTGTCTAAATGTCTCTTCAACAAATATGAAAGCTCTGCTTGTGTTATGCTGCTTGATCGGTAATTCTGCTGTTAATCAAAAGCTCGTGGTGTGCATGCACATGTCTCCTTATGAGTTCCTTTAGTATATGCTGCCAATAACAAGAGAAATAAACAGAGAATGTGATCGAATTTCTATTAATATTGTTGCAATATATATTTCATGCCGTATGTTGCTCAAAAGAATGTGAACGGCCGGGCTTGCTTTTTTGTAGTTCGTGGTGCATGCATGCAGTGAACTTTCAATCTTTTTAATGTCAATAAGTAGAGGCTTCAAAGCTGCTGGGACATTTTTCTTTAATTTTGAAAGCATTGTCCCACACCTGCACAATTTTTCACCTGCGACATCTAACAATTAAACAATATCATTTGAACATTATATATTATTTTTCTTGTAGAAAACAATTAGCGTGCTTCTGTGCGTGCACGTGCATTAATGGAAATTAAGACTATAAAAAAGTGGAACTGACATGCTTATAGTACGTGCATGACAGGAGATGTGGTATTGATGATTGTGTGTATATAAATTTAATGGCAATAGGACCACCTGGTGAATCATGTATTCATTATGGTGTCAGACAATTTGTCTGATACGTACAGCTGTAACGTGTGTGTATGCGTGCCACGTACGTGTTTATTGGGCGATTTAGACATGCAGTTCATATATGGTACATGACTGCACATCCCTTATATGGCTGCATTTGACCCCACATATGGGCCGACCCCGCCATATATGGCAGTATTTGATGCCATATATGGCTGCATTTGACCCCACATATGGGCCGACCACGCCATATATGGCTGCATTGGATACCATATATGGGATGGATGTGCCATATATGGCCTTATTTGGGCGCATATATGGCAACATATTTGTCCACATTTACTTATATGTGGCCACATATAATTTATATATGTGCCATATATGGCATTTTCGTAAGAGGCGCGTTCTGCACGTTTTCACTGTGTCCTGCGCATGACTGTTGGGGGTCTGCCGTGACAATAGGGTATAGAATTTGGCGCACTTCCATTGTCGAGAAAATGAAGGACAAGCGAAGATTGTCGCAAGTACACCGGACTTACTACTACTTCTGCTACCACTGAAGTTCTCCTAGTTTTCGTCTACTTGGGAAGACATTAGGCGAATGCAAACACGCGTGCCTTGTACCGGCATTCATGCGGCAATGAGCCTCACGCTAGGCACTCCAAGCCATACTTTGCCTCTTTTCTTTCATCCATTCCATCTTTTCGTTCGTGGTGCTGTTTCTTTCTTGCTTTTTGAACCTCCTAAACATGGTGGTAGAGAACCCAAAGCATTCATGCTGTTCGAACATATTCAATTCCCGCACGCGCGGTGGTTGCGCCATTTCGCTTCGAAAGGTGTGGTCCGTGGTCCACATCCGACCACCGGCAGCGAATTTCTTTCACCAAGTAGGCAAAGCCTGGGCTTACACGTTACTGTGAGTTTTAGCGTCACAGCCCCAATGCTGATTACGTCGACACAAGCTAGACCGCACGAGTTTCTCTTGAAGGATTGTTGGAAGTCAGCGTTTAGTTTTGCCTGCTGTCTCTTCTGATGCTCTTGCGCTCTATCGTAAACATGTTTTAGTAGAAGGGACAGTCATACATTCCGTTGATGTGAAGAGTCGCGCAAATTCCTTCCTGTCCAACCCTTCAGCATGCGGAGTATTGCCAGAGCCATCTATTTTGTGAAATACCACTTCGACATGCAATGTTTTGTAATTATGCTGGAAAGTACGATTTGCTTTTATCGTTATATTATTTCCTTATAGGGGGGGGGGGGGGAGTGGTAGAAAAAAAGAACAATTTCACACTCAGCCAATTCGGAAAGCAAGAAAAAGAAATTAGCCCAGCCTCACTGGTTTAAGTTGTGGACTCTGGTAAAACAGCGAAGCCGCATGCGTTCCCCTCGCAAGGCTAAGCATCACCGCACTTCTCAAGCCTTGTTGTTGTTTTGTGGGGTTTAACGTTCCCAAACCAGCTCTGATTATGAGAGACGCCGTAGTGGAGGTCTCCAGAAATTTCGACCACCTGGGGTTCTTTAACGTGCACTGACATCGCACAGCACACGGGCCTCAACATTTCGCCTCCATCGAAATGCAGCCGCCGCGGCCGGGATTCGATCCACTTCTCAAGCTTTCAAAGTTAACTGATGCTACCATCGAGTACTATCGCTATCACTATACTCGCGGAAAACCCTCCTTGGCTACAACACTACACAAACGCATGCTTGCGCGTGCGCCGGGAGATAGTAGCTAGTTGTATTAGCGCCTTTCACATTCACCTGGTTCAAATAATAGCTTTTACACTTTTTTGAAGCAGATACTATTATGGGAAGGTGTCGGCAACATAAAATATTGCATACTTTATAAGAATGTTGTTTCATTTCTGGGGCAGGGCCACGCGGCCGCAAACTTACCCTATCGTTCTACAGCAGACGTATCCGCGAGTGTCACAAAATTTAATGGTCAAAACAGCAAAGCAGGTGGTTTAGTCATCATGACCATCAGCCTGTCTACGCCCACTGCAGGGCAAAGGCCCCCAATAGATCCCTAATTATCCCTGTCCTGTGCTAACTGTGCCCAATTTATCCCCGCAAACTTCCTGATCCGATCTGCCCACCTAATTTTCTGGCGCCTCCTTTCACGCTTGCCTTCCCTAGGAATCCACTCTGTTACCCTTAACGACCAACGGTTGTCATGTCTTCGCATTACATGGCCCGCCCACGCCCATTTCTTCTTCTTAATTTCTATTAATATGTCCCTAACACACTTTTGTTTCCTAACCCACTCCGCTCTCTTCTCGTCCCTTATTGTTACACCTGCCACTTTCCGTTCCACTGCTCGCTGCGTCGTCCTCAATTGAAGCTCAACCCTCTTATACCCCTGTTACACGAGCACCCTTAACCACGGTTAGCGTAACCGCGGTTATCGTTAAACGCGGTTAGCTCAGTTTCACGGCGCACGAAACGGCGGTTAGGCCGCTAAGCGCGGTTGGCCACCAACCGAGCTTGCCTGTTAAGCATAAACCGACGTTTGGAAAGGGACGAAATGGCGGACGGTACCGCTCGCGAGTTCAGCGGCGCTTCGCAGATATCTTCCCAAAAGTGGTGTTCTACCCGTTGCGGCATATATGAAGCAGTAATACAATTTTTGGACGATAATATTACCTCAGTGCACCCAAGTGGTCGAAAGGCGTGCTTCTGCAGCGCACCGCGGTTGCTTCCGCACGCCCGTACCGCTAGGGCCAAGGCTACCGAGATTTTGCTATATCACCGCTCGCAACAGCATTTAAAATATTGACTCCGATTTGCTTATGAGACAAATTAATTCATAACTGAGTAAAGTTAGTTCTAAATTTTGCCATTTCTGCAACGCATCGGCCCCTTCCACATTGCTCGACAGATCGCATGCTGCGATACGAGAGGTAAACGCTGCAGCGGCACCAGTCGTTTCGCCGAACCGACTCGCTTCCTTCCAGACCTTCCTCTTCACACCGAGACGCAGGTAAAACTAATCGCAGTTGTTCAGGCATGATATTGTTACGAGAAAGACACAGAGGACGGCTATTTACAATGTATTTACAGGGAGGCTTTAACCAGGCAACAACCAAGATGGTGGACAGTCCGCGCATCAGCCAGTCCCGTCTTCGTCTTCTTCTTCATCGATGGTTTGAGCCATACCCAGATACTATGGTCGCTTCGTAGCATTACCCCCGGTGGTAGAAGCGCCGTCTCGGCGCACTTTAAACTCGGTCGTCAGACGGGAGGTAGTAAGGCTTCAGTCTGGTCACGTGAACTATGTCGGTGGGACGAGCTGCAGTAGACGGAGTCGGGTCCTTGCACACTTCGACCCAGATGCACCCACAGAATTGCGCACGGATGCTAGTGGGTACGGCATCGGTGCAGTTTTGGCACAGAAGCAACAAGGCGTTGAACGTGTCATTGCTTACGCCAGTCGTCTTCTATCGAAACCGGAGCGCAACTACTCGATTACCGAAAAGGAATGTCTTGCCCTTGTTTGGGCGGTTTCTAAATTCCGTCCTTACTTATATGGCCGCCATTTCCGTGTTGTTACGGACCACCACGCTCTTTGCTGGTTATCTTCCCTGAAGGACCCTACTGGACGACTTGGCCGGTGGGCTTTGCGCCTACAGGAGTACTCCTACTCAGTTGCGTACAAGTGTGGTCGCCTCCATCTCGACGCCGACTGCCTGTCGCGCTACCCTGTTGACCCACCGGACGAGTCAGACATCGAGCCTAGCCCCTCCGTCATGTCTGTGTCTCAGTTTCTTCGTATTGGTGACGAACAGCGGCAAGACGCTTCCTTGCGGTCGCTCATTGGCCGTCTCGAATCTGCACCAAACGACGCGTCATTCCACATGTTCGTCCTCCTAGATGGAGTACTCTACCGTCGTAACGTCCAACCAAGATGGTGGACAGTCCGCGCATCAGCCAGTCCCGTCTTCGTCTTCTTCTTCATCGATGGTTTGAGCCATACCCAGATACTATGGTCGCTTCGTAGCAATATATAAGTACTAATGTTAATCGTGATGGCAAAAACAAGCGCTTTGTGGCGAGCTCAAGTCGCGCTTGATCGCGAACGGCCCCCGCCGTACTTCTCGCTAGGCCTAACGCTAGGAGTTGTCAGTGCCGGGCATTCCGCGGTGACGGTGGATTGTTGTGATGCGTTTGTCGCTCGCAAAGGCGTAGTTTTATCAACAATGTCTTCATATAACGATGCAGGGCTGTGCAAAGTTGCTTCTCTCGTACCTATAATGACGAGAATACGAAGTCTAGCGAGTGAGTTTATGCCGATGTGCTGGATGTGGGCGGAGCTTCTGTCAACCGCGAACACGATAGCCCGTGTAACTGCGGTGGACTACGGTTGGCGTTAACTACGGTTGAAATTGTTAACCGTGGTTACGCTAACCGTGGCTGCGGGCGCCCGTGTAACAGGGGTATTAGCCTCCAAGTTTCTGTCCTGTAGGCGAGTACCGGTAAGACGCAGCTGTTATACACTTTCCTCTTCAGAGACAGTGGTAAGCTACGATTCATTTTATGACAATGCTTGCCGAATGCACTCCACCCCATTCTTATCCTCCTATTATCTCCGCCTCATGGATCAGATCAGGGGCCCCTACAAGGCCTAAGTAGACATATTCACTTATCACTTCCGATTCCTCGCCAGCTGTCTCAAACCACTGTGCTCGCCCAAAGCTATTGAACTTTAATTTTCTGCATATTCACTTCCAGACCGACCGTTCTATTCTGCTTGTTTAGGTCAGCAATCGTACCTTGTAATTCATCTCCCGGTTACTTAGCAAGGCAATCTCATCACAAAATCTGAGATTACTGAGGTACTCACCATTAACCCTTACACGCACCTGTTCCCAATCCAATGTTCCAAATAGTTCTTGTAAACATGCTGCGAATAATATTGGAGAGATTGTATCCCCTTGTCTTACGCCTTTCCTTATACGTATTTTTCTGCTCTCCTTATGGAAGACTGGTGGCTGTGGAGCCGTTGTAGATATCTTCCCGTAGTCTTACGTAGTGCTCCTCTACGCCCGATTCCGCAATGCCTGCATGACTACTGAGGTATATACCGACTCAAATTCTTCCTCATAATCTATGAAGGCTATATAGGGTTGGTTATACTCCGCGGGTTTCTCTATCACCTGATTGATAGTGTGAATATGGTCGAATTTTGAGTAGCCTTTACGAAACCCTGCTTGTTCGTTAGGATGACTGAAATCTAAGGCGATACGAATTCTGGTAGCGATTACCTTGGTAAATACCGTGTAGGCTACTGACAGTAATAGTGAATTCCACTGGCGGATCTGGAGCAAGTTTTTTGCTCCGCGGCCGACAATTTGAATTCCACTGGCGGATCCCGAGCAAGTTCGCATGTTCCACTAGGCGATTTGGGGCAACTTGCTCCGCGATGGAGCGCTCCGCATTGATCCGTCTCGTAGAGCCGGATTTTGCCGGAACTCCAACTATACGGTGTCGTCATTTCCGGATCATCCGAGCACGGTGATTTTCTTTCAGCGTTTTGCAGGGGCCGTCTGATAACCATGGGCATTTGTTTACATATTTTGGAATGGCGTCGTACGACCCCACAGGGGACTGCTCCTCGCTCTGAGCAACAGCAAGAGTTGTACGTCGGAAAGCAGCAGGAGCGAAGAAGAGTCGTACGCGCTGTACGAAACGTTATTTATGGAGCTGCTTCCAGAGCCCGTGCGAAAGCCCCAAAATGCTCGGCTACGTCGAAGTAGTACATGCGTACTCGGAGGAAGATGTATGCATATACTTTTGTGCGAGGTCTAACGTAGTCTAACGCAAGGTTGGCAACATGGGCAACCGGATGCGTGCGACAACTTCCGCTGTAATCCCTGCCGGAGCGAGTTTATTTTTCGCTGGCCGATGGGGATGGGATCGCTCCGCGACGGATTTTGTTGCTCGGTCGTGGATTCGGCACGCCGCTCCAGATCCGCCAGTGGATATCACTATAAGCTAATCGGCCTGTAATTTTTCAACTCCTTTGTGTCGCCTTTGTTATGAATTAGGATGATGTTCGCATTCTTCCAAGATTTCGGTATGCTCGCAGTCATTAGGAATCGCACATACAGGCTTGCCAGTTTTTCTAGTATAACATGCCCACCATCCTTTAAGAGATCTGCTGTTATCTGATCCTCACCAGGTCCCTTTCCCGCGGGCATCTCTTTCAAAGCTTTCATTACTTCCTCTGTCAGTACTGGTGGAATGTCAGCCTCTTCTAAACTGCTTCCCCGTTCACTACTGGGTCATTCCACGCCAACTGCCCCAGCTGTGGCGCTGACAAAAATGAACTTCTTCCGAAAATTTCCAAAAAATTACAGGGAAGTGAGCCTTACTTCCACAGCACTTTCAGGAAATATTTTGAGCAAGAAAAATTTTTTATGCTCGTGAGGGTCATTTGAATTTCGCAAAACGGCGGAAAACAAGGCGCCAGACAAAAAATTCCTGAAGATCAACCAATGTGCCAATCGTTTACAAATATGCATTTTTGCATTCTCATAGCATTTATCTTAACTTATAAAAATGTTTTACAAATTATGTTCATGTTCCTCACTGCTTAATACCGAGGTGAAAATGGTAAAATTGCAGCGTTTTGGGGATTTTTTTTATGAAGAACAATTTTGCAAGAAAACCAGAAAATATTTTTGTACAACTGTACATGACAGGTACAATAGTATAAAAAATCATTTCTGCCTATGTGCTGTGCAGAGGCTCTGAAATAAATGTGTAAACTTGACAAAAACGGCATTTTTCCCTATGTTTAGGCGTCAATTGCACCCTAAGGTGGTCCATGAAAAAATATTCAAAACAGGGCATGTAGTTAAGCAATGTAAGCGCTTTCGAAAGAGCAAGTTTCATTGAGGTAATTTTTGTCTTATTCGAGAAAAAAATTTTTGAAGTTGAGTCCTACCACTGTCCTTCTATTGCTCCGTGATTCGCCTTCTCCTTATGGCTTGCTGGCGGGAAACACAAACCACCTTGCCTTGCCACGTAAAATAAAAGGTGGCGTGAGCAGCTTGTGGTTTTTCTATCTTTTCGTTCCTACCTCAACTGCCGTTTCCTATATAAAAAGCGATAACAGCACAGGGACACATTTAACTGTACGCTTGGCTTAGAAACCACCGTGTCTCCATAACAAACAACGGTACCTTCTGCGTGCTCCTCTGACTATGAGAAATAATGAGCAGTAAAGCGTATGTACTTGCGAAGCATAAGAACTTTCAAAGCAGTAACTTTTATCGACGTAATTTGTGTTTTCATTAAGAAAAACATTTCCGAATTCTTCCTCTTTTTTTTCGCTCCGCAGTTTGATATCTCCTAACAAGATGTTGTCGGGCAATACAAATCAATTTACCTTGCCGCGTAAAATAAGAGATGGCGTGTCCGCAGCTTATGGCTTTGGAATCTTTTCGTTCCTACGTCAACATTCTATTCTCATGTAAAAGGCCAATATCAAAGGAAGGCATTTAACCCCACGCTTGGCTTAAAACCGCGATGCCCCCTTAATAACAGCGGTACATTTAGCGTGCTGCTTTGACAAGCAGTTCGCTGAACAGGAAACGAGGAAGAAAAATGGGGCGTCAGCGTAGCCTCTAATTGTGAATCCCAGCCACGAAAACACAGGTCCTTGCCTCGACGGACAGCGCAGCACGTGATGACACGCCGCGTATTCATGCTACCTGTACGTCGTCGGCGACCCTCACAAACAGAAACCACAAAGCTTTTCTTTACATCAGGATTTCTACGGTTGCAAGCCGACTCATCTGCTCGAATAGAATATCTCAGTGTGTTAACATCCATATTTTCTATATCAGATAATGCTTATTTGTAATGCCACAAAGAAAAGAAGAAAACAGTCTTGTGTTATTTAATTCGGCGGTAAACGCACAAGATAGCATTATTAAAATTTCTCACGCCGGCATACACTCAACTCAGCTATAATTAAAAAAAGTTCAGTATATCACAAGTACTTTAAAGTGACGAGAACTAAGTAAAAGCAATATATCCAGAATTGCCAAATAGTTTATTAAAATGCTACAAGGGCCACCAATTTTGTGCAAAGTCGTTTAGTATCGGTATGGCTGACGACATTAGGGAGTCCTGTTCCAGTATTTGCGCGCAGTGGCATCGGTCAGGCACAAATCTTTATATGCTATCCTAAATCAAAAGGTCTATTACTAGCTTTTAGTGTCAAATGCACCGCTGTTAATGCACTGGTGCATGTGAGTAACTATATATCTATTTGCATATTGGAGGCGCAGTATCCTAGCTACGCAACTGAAGACTGAAGTGGAAAGTGTTGCACTTGTAATACACTAGCGCCAAAGTTGGAGTGGAGTTGTCCGTTGTATGTTCGATGCTCCTTGAAAATATTTACCTCGGAGCGTTTCTTTGGATGTTTCTTTGACTCCACATAACGTGCCGCGAGTGACGTTCAAATTCTTCAATTATACATAGGTAGCTGCGAGATTTAATACGTTCACTTTAGTTTGCCTCAGGATTGATCTTCAATTTTATAAATCAAATGTCACGTTAATGTAACGACACGTTCCAATTTTCGAAATGTAACTGGATGCGTTCCTTTTCTGTTAAGCGAACTTGTAATGGGAACTCGCCACGAAATTGAGATGCCCGGTCACTGTGGTCTAGTGGCTAGGGCACTCGGCTGCTGATCCGAGGGTCGCGGGATCGAATCCCGGCCGCGGCGGCTGCATTTCGATGGAGGTGAAATGTTGAGGACCGTGTACTCTGCGATGTCAGTGCACGTTAAAGAACCCCAGGTGGTCGAAATTTCCGGAGCCGTCCACTACGGCGTCTCTCATAATCAGAGCTGGTTTTGGGACGTAAAACCCCACAAAACAACAACAAACAAAATTGAGAAGGAATGAGTTTTCGATCCTGTTTTGGAGGAACGTGTACAACGCTGCCTGTACGTCGCGACCCTCACAAACACTGAGTTAAACCGATAGTGAGCACTTCATGTGCTAATGTAAATATTCATATGCAACCCCCCACGCGTGTAGTTTCACAATGGGCCTCAAATCAATTTCAGCGTTTCATGCGCGCCACTAGGAGCACGAATTTAAGGTCTCACGGTCAGCTGTTATGCAAGCAAGCAAGGATAGATGAAGAGCCGGCGTCCAAGGTAAAAGAAAGACGGCTCGAGTAAACGACGGTTGGCGCTGGTCAGGCTGCAATCAAATTGTTCTTTTGGTTCCATGCAGGTATCAGTGGTGTGCTGTGATTGAGAACGCGAAATATGCTCGCGATATAGAAAATATGGATGTTAACACAGTGAGATATTCTATTCGAGCAGATGAGTCGGCTTGCAACCGTAGAAATCCTGATGTGAAGAAAAGCTTTGTGGTTTCTGTTTGTGAGGGTCGCCGACGACGTACAGGTAGCATGAATACGCGGCGTGTCATCACGTGCTGCGCTGTCCGTCGAGGCAAGGACCTGTGTTTTCGTGGCTGGGATTCACAATTAGAGGCTACGCTGACGCCCCATTTTTCTTCCTCGTTTCCTGTTCAGCGAACTGCTTGTCAAAGCAGCACGCTAAATGTACCGCTGTTATTAAGGGGGCATCGCGGTTTTTAAGCCAAGCGTGGGGTTAAATGCCTTCCTTTGATATTGGCCTTTTACATAAGAATAGAATGTTGACGTAGGAACGAAAAGATTCCAAAGCCATAAGCTGCGGACACGCCATCTCTTATTTTACGCGGCAAGGTAAATTGATTTGTATTGCCCGACAACATCTTAACTAGAAGAGAAGCTCAGGGGAAGATGGATGCTTGAATCGATGAACAAATCGCAAGGTACGATTTAAAACAGGGAATGTCGCGGGAGCCAACGTTTCGACAAGCGGACTTGTCTTCGTCAGGGCGGCAACTGCCTTCTCCAGCGTTCGTTTATGTACGCCTTTGTACACCCTCCCCCGTCCTCAGAAAGAGAGGAGGAGAAGAGCAGCACGTGCGAACATACACACACACAAAAAAAGGGGGGGGGGGGTTGGGTGCAAGGGTATTTGGGTGAGAGGTGTTAGCTTGACTACTAAAAATTGCAAGAGCGAAAGTTTCTAGAGAATCCGCTCTTTGTACATATCTTGCACATGCATTGTGTGCACAGGGCTAGAAAGCAGGGTGGAAAAAAGGAAACACACGCTCGGAACAGAAGTTACTCCTATGTCATGTGTCCCCCTCCTCCACGCCGTACCACCTGCCCCGCACCAACAATGCATTTCATGGAAAGCATGGGGCTAAAAAAAGGTAACTACACTGTTTAACGTCCTTGTTCTCCTGGAACTGGATGGGGGCTCAGCACCTGAAAGTAGACTTTCTGGGAGAAACATTGTTAGCTTGTGCATACCTCAACCTTTTGTCGTCTTTGTTAACACTCTACCGTATCTAATGGACTCAAGAGTTCCCTTTGAAAGGTTTATGCCTGTAGGTTGGAGAGTATTGAACCTGTATATGAGATACGATTCCCTGTATTTTCTGTCCCTGGGCGAGCGGAAGTTTCCTTGGAGTATGTAGAGTTTCAGTTCATCGAAATTATGACCTGTCATATTAAAATGCTGCGCCACTGCCTTCGGCAGGTTATTCGCGGTGTCCGCGCGGTGCCCGTTTAGTCTAACATTAATTGGTTGACCAGTTTCGCCGACGTACTGCTTGTGACAGAGTGAACATTCCAACATGTAAATAACGTTCGAACTAGTGCAAGTGAAACTTGATTTTACATGATGGACATAGTCACTTCCCGTGCTTTTAACTTTAAGATCATTTTGAATATGCTTGCAAGTCTTACATCTGGGACGGGAGCAAGTTATTACGCAGGCGGTGCGCTGAGGGTTTACTTTGGCATGTACTAGCAGGTCTTTAAAGTTCTCCTAACATCTTGTTAGGAGATATCAAACTGCGGAGCGAAAAAAAGAGGAAGAATTCGGAAATGTTTTTCTTAATGAAAACACAAATTACGTTGATAAAAGTTGCTGCTTTGAAAGTTCTTATGCTTCGCAAGTACATACGCTTTACTGCTCATTATTTCTCATAGTCAGAGGAGCACGCAGAAGGTACCGTTGTTTGTTATGGAGACACGGTGGTTTCTAAGCCAAGCGTACAGTTAAATGTGTCCCTGTGCTGTTATCGCTTTTTATATAGGAAACGGCAGTTGAGGTAGGAACGAAAAGATAGAAAAACCACAAGCTGCTCACGCCACCTTTTATTTTACGTGGCAAGGCAAGGTGGTTTGTGTTTCCCGCCAGCAAGCCATAAGGAGAAGGCGAATCACGGAGCAATAGAAGGACAGTGGTGGGACTCAACTTCAAAAATTTTTTTCTCGAATAAGACAAAAATTACCTCGATGAAACTTGCTCTTTCGAAAGCGCTTACATTGCTTAACTACATGCCCTGTTTTGATTATTTTTTCATGGACCACCTTAGGGTGCAATTGACGCCTAAACATAGGGAAAAATGCCGTTTTTGTCAAGTTTACACATTTATTTCAGAGCCTCTGCACAGCACATAGGCAGAAATGATTTTTTATACTATTGTACTTGTCATGTACAGTTGTACAAAAATATTTTCTGGTTTTCTTGCAAAATTGTTCTTCAGAAAAAAATCCCCAAAAGCGCTGCAATTTTACCATTTTCACCTCGGTATTAAGCAGTGAGGAACATGAACATAATTTGTAAAACATTTTTATAAGTTAAGATAAATGCTATGAGAATGCAAAAATGCATATTTGTAAACGATTGGCACATTGGTTGATCTTCAGGAATTTTTTGTCTGGCGCCTTGTTTTCCGCCGTTTTGCGAAATTCAAATGACCCTCACGAGCATAAAAAATTTTTCTTGCTCAAAATATTTCCTGAAAGTGCTGTGGAAGTGAGGCTCACTTCCCTGTAATTTTTTGGAAATTTTCGGAAGAAGTTCATTTTTGTCAGCGCCACAGCTGGGGCAGTTGGCGTGGAATGACCCTACTGTAGAGATCGCTGTAACACTCCTCGGCTATTGTAACTATGTCATCCATATTCGTCATCACATTGCCTTGCCTGTCTCTTAATGCATACGTTTGATGTTTGCCCATGCTTAGACCTCTCTCTTCACCGCTTTCGGGCTCCCCCGGTTCTTTAGAGCATGCTCAATCCGCTGCATATAATGCCTTGGTATGTCAGCTGTCTTCTACTTACTGATTAACTTCGGAAGCTCCGCTAGTTCTATTCTGTCAGATACATTTGATGTTATCATGCCTTGCCTTTATCTAATCAAGTCTTTCGTCTCCTCGGAAGGTTTACTAGTAAACTGGCTACCGATCTTACCTCTATTTCACAATCCATAACAATGCGTCTGAGACTATCGCTGACATCCTGAACACAAGTATCCGTTTCCTCGGTTAGAGCTGAATATCTGTTTTGCAGCGCTATTCTGAATTCTTCGATTTTCCGTCTTACCGTTAGTTCAGTGATCGGTTTCTCTCGTACTAGCTCATTGCGGTCCTTCTGCAAGTCAAGCCCAATTCGATATCTCACCATCCTGTGGTCACTACACCTAACCCTGCCCAGCACTTCCACATCCTGCATGATGCCAGGGGCATCGCATAGCATGAAATCTAATTCAATTTTGTGCTCGCCATTCGGACTTCTCCAAGTCCATGGTTTAATGCGCGTGTGCAAATCGTACTTTTTTTTAAAAAAAAAGCCCGAGCAGGTGCAGGTGGTTCGCAACGTTAGTCGCGCTTTAAGCCGCCTTCAGCGTCATTTCAGGCATGCTCTGCGTAGTACTAGCTCAGTTCTGCGGCATGTGCGAATGAACTATCGCTCTAACCAGATCAGAAGCTCTGTGAGCCCCACTTGCATGCCAAAAGCGGGAAAAGCTAAGTTTGAAAGGTGGAAGCGGCAAACGGATGATGTTAACCAGCTAGACCCAAGCAGACTTTTCGGAACACGGGCAAGCTCACACTCGCCACTGAGGTTTTAGTGTTTACTAAAACTTCAGTGGCGAGTGTGCGCTTGTCCGTGTCCTGTGTTCCTCGTCCCCGTCCGAGTATGTGCGCCTGCCTTTACGCCCTTATTTATTTATTTATTTATTTATTTATTTATTTATTTATTTATTTATTTATTTATTATTTATTTATTTATTTATTTATTTATTCGTTCATTCATTCATTCATTCATTCATTCATTCATTTACAGGGTTTCTGGTGGTTTCAGAATGAAGCCATTCGCAGGAGTCGGTAAGATACAAGTATAGCACACTGAACATTTGCACAACAGATTACACACATTGGAAAAGGAAATACGGCGAACACAGAATGTCGAATGCAATAAAAAAAGAAAAGTAAAATACGATGCATGGTATACAGTTAGAAAAAAGGGCAACCACGCCAACATCGCAAAAAAAGAGTAGATGAGAAACAACGACCGGAAGAAGAGTGAGACGACTTTCTTTGAATGTTTTCTAGTTTATCAATATTTTTCTTAGTCAACGGGTCCCAACCCCAACAAAAATACCATATATGGCTTTTCCCAATGATTTTCGCGAGCGTGAGTTCGCAAGGATCAGACCGCAGGGGACTTCTAGAGGCATTTGATATAAGAAAAAATGGCCTGCTTGTGTCAGCGACACCACAATATCGCTGTACACCACTGAAACATGTTTTTTAGATAGACGCATTCCACGGTAGCATGTTTGATGTCGCATTGTTTTGCTTTGTTGCGCATGTCGGAAAACTCACCTAGCTATGTAACCTGAACGTCAATAAACAGTTGGTAGTTGGCGCTCGTCTGTATCTTTGTTCGATTCTCTTCCTGGTTACTTTTTGCGCCTGAACATGTTTAGTAAGCTAAGTCACCAACTAGACCAAAAACAAGTGAGTGCCATATATGGCGATATCAGGAATTGGGCATATCTGGCTATATATGGCAGGTGTTCGTATGTGCCCGTATTTGCCCATACGTATCAGAGTTTTTCATGGCATTCCTCGAGTTGGTCTTTAATTCTCGCATATGCTTCTGTAATGATTTAGGCAAATACGGCCACATAGGGGCACATGCCATATATAGCCGCATATGCCCAATTCCTGATATCGCTGTATATGGCATTTTTGTAAAGGCATTTTTGTAAGAAAACGACGGAGGCATATTAGAAAAGTAAACGAATGTAAATTTTATAAGCGAACAATTTTGTCTCCTGTTTTGACTGTCGTAATGGTCTGCTAATGTATCCAAGCTTTTTCATGGCTTTCATTTGTATAAAAGTCAGGTGTTCACACCGCCGGAGTGATTGTTACTCCTAAGTGTTTATAACAATCTACAGCAGTAAGACAGTGACCATTGACTGAATGCTGGGAAGTCAGTGGTGCTTTTTTCTTTTAAATTGGGATTGAAACGGTTTTTTGAGTATTGATGCTCGTCTGCCATTTTTCACGCCAAAGGTGTGGTTTGTCTAGGCCACTGCTTAATATTGCCTGGTCATCAGGAGTGATTATCTCCTACAAAAGGATGCAATCGTCCGCGAACAATTGATTTTTACGGTATTTCTTTGAAAACGTCGTTTATAAATAGTGAAAAGAAGAATTGGCAGACCCCCGTGCAGTGGGAATCAAGGAAATGCGAAGCACGCATCAGGCACGTAGAATGGATTTGCATTGTTGTCTCGCTATACCGAGTTTCGTACATATGAAGTTAACGAAACGGCAGCAAGAGCGCCATGACTGTGACATGTAAACCATGCCGCTCATACACGCATGTCATGATTCTAATGTTATGACCTGTCATTTACGTTCGTCATGCTGTCGTGTTGTGCCATAGCAATTTTGGTATACACCCCGTTAACGAAGCGCGTGGCATGAATATCATGTCGCTCATGACAAGCATATCATGATTTTCATGTTTTGACCGGTCAGTCATGTTCGTCATGCAGTCATGTTGTGGCATACCAATTTTCGTATACATCCCGTTGACGAAACGGCCAGGAGAGCACCAAGACCGTCGCATGTAAATCATGTCACTCATCACATGCATGTCATGATTTTCGTGTTATGACCTGTCATTTATGATTGTCATGCAGTCATGTTGTGGCATGCCGATTTCCGTACACGTCCCATTAACGAAACGCGTGGCGTGTAAATCACGTCGCTCGTGACGTGCGTGTCACACTTTTCATGTTATGACCTGTTATTTGTGTTCGCCATGCAGTCATATTGTGGCATACCAATTTTCGTATACATCCCATTAACGAAACGACCAGGAGAGCACCAAGACCGTGACATGTAAATCATGCCGCTCATGACATGTATGTCATGATTTGCATGTTATGACCTGCCATTTATGTTCGTCAAGCAGTCATGTTGTGTCATACCAATTTTCGCATACATCCCATTAGCGAAACGGCAGGGAGAGCACTAAGACCGTGGCATGTAAATCATGCCACTCATGACACGCATATCATGATTTTCATGTTATCACCTGCCGTTTATATTCGTCAGGCAGTCATGTTGTGCCATGCCAATTTTCGCATATCCCTTTAGCGAAACGGCCAGGAGAGCACCAAGACCGTGGCATGTAAATCATGCCACTCATGACACGCATGTCATAATTTTCATGTTATGACCTGCCATTTATGTTCGTCAGGCAGGCATGTTATGCCATACCAATTTTCGCATACATCCCTTTAGCGAAACGGCCAGGAGAGCACCAAGACCGTGGCATGTAAATCATGCCACTGATGACATGGGTATCATGATTTTCATGTTATGACCTGCCATTTATGTTCGTCAGGCAGTCATGTTGTGCCATACCAATTTTCGCATACATCCCATTAGCGAGATGGCCAGGAGAGCACCAAGACCATGGCATGGAAATCATGCCGCTCATGACATGCAAGTCATGATTTTCACGTTATGACCTGTCAGTTATGTTCGCCATGTAGTCATGTTGTGGCATACCAATTTTCGTAAGTATCCCATAAGCGAAACGGCCAGGAGAGCACAAAATCGTAGGCGGCTGGATAGATAGATAGATAGATAGATAGATAGATAAATAAATAAAAATAAAATAAAAAATTGACGGCAGATCCACGAGGTGAATGATGATGAGATTGGGCGAAGCTCCTGGAAGTAATCATCGGTTAAACCGTGAAATTTCTTCCGTTAATTCGCCCGATAAAAATGACGTGAAACTATTGATTAAATGTTTTATCAAACTTTTATTGCTGGTTTCCGTTGTCCTTTCATTATGACCGCTTTGTGGTCGGTGAAATGTAAGCTGAGTGGTTCTTGCACTGCTTACACCATTGCTTTACCTGGCGTCTTTCGTTAAGCAGCTGGCGTCTTTTCGTTTTGCTTTAGAAACATCTGGCGTCTTTTCGTTTTGCTTTAGAAAACATCTGGCGTCTTCCGTTGGTTTATTTCATCAATCAACGGCGTTTTGAACAAAATTTTTATTGTTTAATCACGCACAGGAGAAATCTCACCAGGCACTACCTTGGAGGTAAACAATGGCTGCTACTGGGAATGAGAGACAGCAGAAGTCGGCTTTTAACACTTCTACTTCTACTAACGTTTCCTACTGGAACATGCCAATGGCTGCTAATGGGGAATGAGAGACAGAAGAATTCGGCTTTTAGTTAACGCGCACGCTGCGAATTTTTTTATTGTTCAACAACGCACAGGAGAAATCTCCCACCGGCACCACCTTGGAGGTCAAAGCGTAAGACTGGTTACGCACTACGACTACGACTACGACGAGGGACGAACGGGTGCCGCTTTAAGGAGCTTCGCCCTAAAATATATCAGATTATTTCGCTGAACCAAATTTGACACGTGAGGAAAGATAATGTGTTCTAGAATCTTTGAGCAGGTACAAAGTAAAGATATTGATCTGTACGAAGTGATTATACCTGGCGACAACTTTCTGTGGCAGCACAGCGAAGGCTACGGAGCCGAAGCGCGCACATTTTTGCTACGCTCCCGCATGTAGTCCACGAACGCTAACATTTTGCACGATACATAGCGCAACATAAGACATGTCACCTAATTTCTTTCTTTTTATGTTCAAGATTATTTCATGGTAATTTTAAAAAGTTGCTTTGTAATCGAAGTTCGTTTTGTGCTGTTTCTAGTTTTCTGGTTCCTGTTGTCAGTTCCACGTTTTCCTCACCCTCAAAACAACGATGGCGTCGCTCAGTTCAAGCAGCTTCGCGTCGCAGCGCGTAAGCGAGCATGAGCAAGTGTTCATCGGCTGGTGTGAATTCATCGTAGAAAGTTAAGCGAGGACAGTGATGTGTTGCAAAAAATATCGTATTGTATGGATACAACCTCGAGGAAAGGAGTTGTGCTGTGTGCAAGCGATGCAGCCAGCGCGAGTTGGTCCCACGCCGCGATAATCACTTTGACACCGCCGTGACCCGCCCGGCTTCAGCAAGTCTGCGAACTTAAAAGCAATGCTGCTGTTAGGAACAGTACGTAAAATAAATGGCTCATTTCATTTGCTTGATTCGATATACATGGTTGGTATTTTCGGTAGTTTATTGCCGCTGATACGATCATTCAGAATCTGCATCTCGTGAAAATGAACGCCGCGCATTGCGTGCGACAGCGTACTCGTCCGTGTCTGCAGTTGGAAGTGTTTTTGGCGTTTTGCAATGAGAGCGTTCCACTTTACTCAAAAACTGCGTTATTGGCAACGGCAAGTCTAGGTGTGCGTCTCTCTCGCTTGGACTTGTAAATTCCAAATGCGCACATCTGTGGCAAACATATCCAGCTACCAGTCGGCGGCTACGCGTTCCCTGCCAAACTCACAGGAGAGCCTCGTGAAAGTTACTGAAGTTACTGCGTCACAGAAATGAGAATAGCTACTCTGTACGCAACAGAATTGATGAAATGGCTTGTTACCTGCATGTGAGGTGTATTATTGCGCAGCTCCTTTGCGGATTCCAGAGAATTTAATAAAACTGCTTGTTCGAACAAAACGTATTCTTTAGCGTTCTGCCAAAAAAGGGGCGTTACAAATCGTTGTGTACAAGGTGCGCGTTTGCATGCATGTTTGAGTGAGTGTCTGGCGTATCAGCGCTATACTACACTGGGGTTACTTCGAGATAAAGTTATAAATAACCAACCAGTTACAGATCTTCTATACCGCCATAAAACTGTTCATATAAGCCGAAGGGTGGGGTGCAGAGTTCACTTGAAACTGTCACCCTCAAAAACGCATCATGGATGCCCTCGCAAAACGGAAATCAAAATCTCGCGCGAACGGACTACTTGGCGTATGAACACATGTGCAGAAGCCCCGCCCACGTAGCTTTGGCTGTGCTGCCACAGAAAGTTGTCGCCGGGTATAGTGAGGGAATTTCAGCCTTAGGGATTGGAACACCTTTCGCGAGCTTCCAACCTCTCGGAAATCCTGCAAGCATAATGATTCTTTAAATATAAGAGGCAGGTACTTTCAACGCCCCGCCGCATACCTTACTAGAAATTCGTTCGGTATAGAGTCAATTCCTAGTGATTTCCTTATATCTGTGTAACAGCAGTGATAAAATGCTCCGTTCAGTTATCGTTACGTCAGCAATTTGACGTACTTATTGAGAAATTGTTAAATCTAGTTGTTTTCCAGCTTGCTTCGTCTGGACTGGAGAGAAGAATTTGTTAAACGATAACGCAAAGAGTGATCGTCAATGACGAATTCACCGTCAATGAGGATTTCATGTGCCTATTGTTTCCTTGGTGACAAATGCCGGCAGAACTTCTAAGGGAAGAAAAAAAGAAATTTTTCAAAGGTATGTTAAAAAATAGTCTTTTGCCTTTTTATAGTTTCATTCAACTGTAAACGCATAATGAACAGCATAAAAACAGAAGGTGACGGCCGGTTCTGAGGCATTGTTTGCGCACCATCTTAATTTGCGTCCTGCACGCACTATTTTTCTCGTCATCCACCTCACACATGATGTCTGCAATTAAACCCTTGCCCTCAGCGTCCACCAGATGCAGAACATCTGTCCACGGCGGTGGTCAGCTCTGTGAAGTAGCATAGGCTTGTAATAATCACGAACTTGACAGGCTCCCACTGGAAACTAAGCCTTGGCTTGTTTCCATCTGGCGTTCGTGGTGTTCTCTGCTCTCCTTGTGTCCGTGTCCTGCACGCCTCTTCTTTTGATTAAGCCTTGGAATGTTCAACACAAGATCCCTCTCCAGCGAAGCTAGGCTAGCGGAGTTACTCGAGGAACTAGAAGGCGTTAGTAGGGACATCATGGCCTTAGCGAAGTTAGGAGAGCAGGTGAAGCTTACACAGTACTGAACAAAGGTCATGTCCTCTGCTATAGAGGTTTGCCCGAAAAGGGAGAAGATGCCGTCGGATTCCTAATTCACAAAGATATGGCGGGTAACGTGGTCGAATTCGACAGCATTAACGAAAGGGTAACATGGGCCGTAGTAAAACTAAACAAGCGGTATAAACTTAAGGTAATCCAGGAATATGCGCCGACAACGAGCTACAACGACGAGAGAGTAGAACAGTTCTACGAGGATATCGAATCAGCATTAAAAAGAGTACGGACACAATGCACAATAGACAAGGGAGATTTCAACGCAAAAGTACGAACAAACGAAGGAGAGAACAGGCTATTGGCAACTACGGCGTCGGTGATAGGAATAACTGTGGCGAAATTGCTAGTGCAATTTACAGCAAGAAACGGACTCCGAATAATGAATACGTTTTTTTTTTCTGAAACACAATAGGAAGTGGACGTGGAAAAGCCCTAACGAGTAACAAAGAACGAAATTGATTTTATAGTGTGCGAACAACCAGGTATAATTCAAGAAACGGAAGTAGTGGGGAATATAAAATGCAGCGACCACAGATGAGTAAGGACGAAGATTGCACTTAACCTAAAGAAAACAAGAACAAAATTAGTTACAAGAAAAAAAACGCAAATCTTGAGGTATCATAGCGAAGAACGAAGAATTTTGAAGTGGCGCTAAAGAACCAGTTCTGGGCCTTAGGCCAAAACGGGGAATATGCAGAAGAATTAAACAAAACCATAACGAAAACAGTCTTCGAAACAGCGATAGAAGTAGGGGGTAAAGCAACAAAACAAGAAACAAATAAGTTGACCCAATCTACCACAGACTTAATAAAAAAAACGCGAACAAATGAAAGTGACCTCGTCAAAATATAAAATAGAATTCGCAGAACTATCGAAATGATCAGTAAGCCAGGCAAAGAGATGTAAGAAACTTTAACACGAGAGAAATAGAGAGCGCAGTAGAGAAAGGCACCAGCATAAATCGGTCAAAAAGAAACTGCACTTAGGACAAAACAAAATGCATGCGCTAAAAGAAAAACAAGGTAACGCTATCAGCAATTTACACGAAATAGTAAAGTTAACACAAGATTTCTACTCTGAACTGTACAGCTCTCGGACGAATCATGCAACCTCAGTAGAAACATAATCGCAGGAGGACACTGAAATTACATGTATAACCACTGACGAAGTTAAAAAGGCTATCGAAGGCATGTCACGCTGTAAAGCAGCAGGAGAAGATGGCTTAACAGGTGATTTTATCAAGACGGAGGAGAGGTTATGCTTGAAAAACTTGCATCGCTCTTCACGAAATGTATCAATATATCTAATGTGCTGCGTAGTTGGAAAAATGCTAATATAATTCTAATCCACAAGAAAGGTGACATAAAGGAGTTAAAGTATTACAGACAAATTAGCCTACTCCCAGTAATACACAAGCTATATACGACAGTAATTTCTGCTAGGATAAGAGAAACACTCGACTTCAACCAACAAAGAGAACAAGCTGATTTTAGGAAAGGTTACTGAACAATGAACCACAGCTATGCTACCAACCTAGTAATTGAGGAGTACGCTGAACATAACAAACCCTTTATATGGCGTTTATAGAGTACGAGAAAGCATTTGACTCCATAGAAATACAAGCAGTGCTAGAAGCTTTACGTCGACAAAGGGTACCTGACATATACGTGCAAACCATAAACAACATATACAAAGATTGCACAGCCGCGCTACTCCTACATGAGAGAGGCACAAAAATCAAAACCAAGAGAGGTGTCAGACAAGGAGATACGATCTCCCCGATGTTCTTCACTGCATGTTTAGAGGAAGTGTAGGCATCTAGTCTGGGAAGGAAATGGAATTCGAATAGACGAATATCTCAGCAATTTGAGGTTTGCAGACGACATTGTGCTTTTTAGCCGTGATGGTGGCGAGCTAAAAAACATTATTGACGACCTAAACAAGGAAAGTATCATAATTGGACTAAAAATGAACAGTAAAAATACGAAAATTATGCAGAGTAGTCTAGCTAAAGAACAGGAATTTAAAATGAGCAATGAGCAACGCTTAGAATGTGTGAACGAACACATATACCTGGGGCAGTTACTAACAGGGACGACTACCCATCAAAAATAAATTCTCCGTAGAATAAGAATGGGCTGGAGCGTATTCGGAAGACATCACGAACTCATGACTGGAAGCTTGCCGGTATCACAAAGCGAAAAGTTTTTAATGACTGCATTGGTAGGTTGTTTTACTCATTGTGTGAGGTCATGAAAAAGAACAATGTCGACCAAAAGCTGAGCAGCATTAGAAAGTGGTTCCGGGAAGTGGGTGTCCCAATTAACCTTAGGAGGAAGAAAATCACCGGCTAACAGTACCTCACAACTATTTACGTTGCAAGAACAATGGAAATAATTCATGAAGAAAGGCCTTCTCCGTATTCGGAGGGTGGTAAAGTGCACCCACAACGAGGTTGATTTCGTCTAAGTACATTTCAATAATGAAGCACTCAATACTGACTAAACCCAGAAGCCTGGTCACATTAGGTAATCTTTAGACGAGATAGCCACGCCACCACCACGGGAAGGTCTGTTTTTCCTGTAAATGCTGTATCCTAGAGGCGTTGATTCGTCGTCGTTAATCTCTGAATGCAACCAGGTTTCCGTTATTACAATCAAACTGGGTGCATGCGCTATAGTCGTATGCAAATGAAGTCTGCAGTGAAGCCCCTCCCACGCCCTTCCAGCCACTGTACCCCCGCGAAGCCTCAAAGAGGTCCTCCGTTCACCGTGTTTCCAAAATAAAGCGAGGGTCGCAAAAATAATGGATAGGTCCATAAATATTTATGTCCCCGTTCAGTTGTTAAAATAAAATATGAGACGATAATTCTTTATTCAGCAGAAATCAAGCGTGCCCCGCCACGGTGGTCTAGTGGCTATAGTACTCGGCTGCTGATCCGAGGGTCGCGGGATCGAATCCCGGCTGCGGGGCGGCTGCATTTCGATGGAGGCGAATGTTGAGGCCGGTGTTGCTGTGCGATGTCAGTGCACGTTAAAGAACCCCAGTGGTCGAAATTTCCGGAGCCCTCCACTACGGCGTCTTCTCATAATCAAGCTGGTTTTGGGACGTTAAACCTCACAAAACGAAACAACAACAGAAATCAAGCGCTTGCATGCATAACCCGGCGCGCCACAAGCACCGCCACCGGAGTGTTTTCACCCAGTTCGGTGAAGTTTCACGCCTAAAACTGGCTCGGAAGCGAAAGAACTGTACCGCGGCCTTTTACAAACGGAAACGTTGCGACTCCACACATTTTTTCTCGATGCTTCCCGAGCACATCACGGCTAATGACGAGGAAAGCACTCAAGAACAGCAGACGTTCCGTAGGTGCCGAAGGCATAAACATGGCGCCATTTTAAAAAGGTCGCGTGACGACGATTTCGTTTGCTTCTGTGACTGGCGGGCGGAGTAACACACGCGCGCGCGTTCCGTCGACCCTTGTTGCCAACTGCTGTTTTTTTTTAAGTTGTATCCTACTGTAGTATGATAGTTGCGAAGTCATCAAGTTATTAATGATACTGCGGGTACTAAAGCGAATACAGCAAATTTAATTTGCTTGATTGGGCTTCAATTCATTGCTGGGATTCCCTAACATAATTCCCCTGAAGTGGCCCACGTTTTTTGCGGTATGCCGCTGAAACGAATAGGAAGCCATCAACTCTGATTTTCTCGTAGATTCATTCCACTTTTTCACCTGCCCCTCAATTTTCCGCCGTGCTTTCCATAGTTTTCTTCCTTTATGTCTTGCAGCTTCAGAAAGGTTCCCGGAAATTGAGATACATTTGGCCTAAAGCACTTTCTTGGTAGAGCTACCTTGTCGCGGTGATAAATAAGCTTCAGAATCATGGGGCGGGCCTTACGTAGTTGCTTTCGGTCGATTCTGCAAATCCTTTCGGCAGACGATACTTGCATTTCCAAGATATCGGCAAACACACCCTTCAACACACTCTTGCTGAGTTCAAAATTTTCATTAGTTGTTTCTGGTATACCAAAAAGAATCAAGTTGTTACGCCTATTGCTACCTTCAAGATCTATCAATTTGTTTTCCAAGCTTACGCCCTTTTTCCAACCTATGCGCCATCGTTTTCACTTCACCTACAGCCGTTGCGACATCTACTTTCTTTAACTCAATGCCATCCATCCTATTTGCTTTTCTGACCGTCTAAAGCTCCCCCGGGAACTGTTGAATGGCCTTGCCTTTTTTTGCTTCTGGGTACAAAGTCAAGGAGAGAAGGAATTCGCGTGCAATACAACAGATTCAACTTAGGCTGCGTAGGCATGTCAGCTGGACAAAGAAAGGGTCATCGCATTGTACACATGAAACATCATCACTAAGCTGCATGAAGAAAATAAACGGGTATGACGTGATGCCGACGCGAGGACAGCTGACATGCCCGCTAAAGAAGCTCGACGAATCCTGTGCATATATATATCCTCGGCTGGTGACGTCAGTGTGGGCGCACGTGACATTTACCAGTACTTCTTGCAGTACACTGGTTGTCCTGCGCAGTCTTCAAATTTTTCAAAGGGTTAGGGAGGATGAGTGTGCGATAGCGTCTCTCGGCCCGTCGCTGTCGATCCCAAGACGAAACTTGCAAAACACAACCTACAGCAAAAGAACACCGAAACTGGAACTAAAATCGGCAAGCTGCAGCTTGATCTGATCATGATGAACTCCTAGCGGGGCAACACTAATGTGACGAAGCCCCGCTTACGTAGGTTTCTCTCATCTGCCAAGATTAAGTGTCGCCGTGTATATCCTAGAGCAGTGGGCTGTACGAAAGAGTGCGGGTAGAGGGCCGAGGGCAAAATTGGTGTAAAGGTCGTCGGAAAAAGACGGAAGTTACGGTAGTCCGATATGGTGGAGTGTGCGCCGGAGAATGCGCACAGCCACGTGGCGGACATGGGGGAAGGAGGCGACCATTGTTGGAATTCGTTGTACAGCTGAGAACGGGGCAGCGTGCGACTGGAAGCCGACTTGACAGGTGTTTGGGAGCCCCAGGGAAACGTGTAGTTCAGGCATCCTGTGGAGGAATGTCTGTAGTCACCAGCTAGTTCAGATGGGGTTCGGCACCATCTTAGACATGCGGGGTTCTGTTTGTTTAATGTCCGTATGTTGCAAGGTGATTGACAGTTTGCACGGTGTTTGGCACTTTGCAAGGGGTTTGGCATTGACCTCTCTCCTCCGCCAAGTGTTCAGCAAAAGGAGAGGGGGAGGTAGGAGGAGTGCCCAGTGTGAAAGGTTGTGATTTGCTGTGAGGGATTCAGGAGCGGAGCAACCAGTGTTTATAAGGTGGCCCCTCGTCCCTGGAAGAGGAGGTGGGAAGCGAGTTGGAACGCTGAAGGTGGTCAGAAGGTTGGAAGGCTGAAGGTTGGTGAGGACCGAGCGGATAACGCTAGAGAGGACATCTAGCACGAGTCCGCGGGTGGTGGTTCTGGTCGCAGGACGGTGCTATGCACTGGTCGGCTCTGCCGAATGGGAGCGATGGTTCCACCTAAGTCCTACCAACCGAGGCTACTGTCTGTCGATGCGTATATAGCGTCTTGTGCATAAAAGTCAAGTTGTGCTTCTGTTAGAAAAAGGCTGGTCTCCGTCTTTTAAGTAGAGACAGCGAACGACGGACAGGCAGTAGGGGAAAGACTTCCACCCATACTTCTTCACAGCAGCAACATCAGCTCGGGGAGCGCGGCTCCACGAAAAATTGAAGAAGCAGATGTGAAGGAGAAGGTGTGAACTGAGAACAAGTTCACCACACCACAACGGAAAGCACCTTCTCTCTCTCCTCTACGTTTTGAAAATTTACTGCCTCTTTCAAAAAATTACTAGCGGGTCCCTTTATCCTTTCCGCATAACCCTCGAGACTCTTCTTCGTTCTTCTTGCTTTCCCACTTCTTTCCCATGGATTTCCTTCTTTCTTCTTTGTGTACTGCCCTTAGCACTAGTGTTGTGTATTTTCATGTAATAAGAGAACTTGAAATAAAAAATGATCAATGAATGAACTATCAAGTACAATTGAGCTTTTCGTCTCATTCTTTCTATACTGCCCATCCTATAATCACTGTTATGTAGCAGAGGGCTGAAGGCAATAATGTCGGTAGTGGGTCGGCGTTTCCTCTAGCCTTGCTTGGGAACGGCTTCGTTGTCAGATTTCCACCAATGTCCAAGACAGTCATTCATATTGTTATTCAGTCGGCATACCTACCAACGATTCAGTCTGACCTACGCACTCTATATAAAACATGAAAGTGGAAAGGGGTTTTATTGGCATCTAGTAGCAGGCACAGCGATTAGTGTCGGCATCAACAGCTCGCTCGCGCTTTGGGCTCGCATCTCTTGGCAAGGCAGTATCCTGCTATAGTTCTTGTGTTTGTTCTTTTCAACAGGATTGGAAGCGCGACTTAAATAATACCAGGCAATACACGGTTATGCATGCCGAATAATTTATTAGTACAGCTGTATTCACTATGCAAGTGCAAGTCGTGCAAGTTGCAAGATGTAGCTATATGAATCAGTCCAGGACGGGGGCTAACACAGGAAGGATAAGGTGTCCCGTATAGTTTTCGGAGTAAGCGCCCCCACCCTGCCTCTAACCTGATCCCGCCTATATTCCCAAAGCTTAGAGCCCTTTTTATACCGCGCAGTGCAGTGCGCAATGAGCATCGAAGCACACGTAAACCGAGTACTTCGCGATGCAGAAAGGTCAAGGATAACAGACTGACGGCATTTGGATGCACTTACGTAACGTCTCTCGATAACGTTGTCACCTGCAGGAAGCAATGCATAGGGGTACGATGATCTCTTCAACATCCTGCACCTCGACCCATATACGTGGTTCGTGGTGATTATCATACTAAAACGCTGAAAATAGAAATTCCAGATAGCGTGATTACAGCGCCGACATTCAGAGGGCTTGCACTTTGAAAGAACTCGTATCAAGTGACACCCGTGGTATCGAACCCTAAAAAAATATGGCTTTGGTTTAGGGTTCAGGTTCAAGGCGCACCATTTCGTTCCGGTTCAGTTCCGGTTAGGATAAACAAAGCTTTGGACCGGTTCGCGAACCGACTCGCAACACTGGACCGGTTCACGAACCGGTTAGTGCCAGTGAACTTCATATTTCACTTCGACAGCGCTGTCTATGCTGGCCTGGGACACTCAAGACAGCACTGATCAAGTAGCGCACTCGGAAGTTCACCAGAACTGGAATTCACCCACACAAAGAAATAAAGAAACGCATGCTGTACTAGAGATGTCTATCACAGAAAATAGTGGAGAATATCATATAATCCTAGAAAAATAAGGCAGCCGGGCAGTCGCAAGGAGCCCAAACCTATACTGGAAGCTTTTAGGACCTAATTTCCCATTTCAATTCCATATTCACTTCATCGTACACACTTCATATGCCCGACTTTTTTTCATACGGTGGAAGGGCTCGCTAGCACTGAGGTGTCCAAACACGCGAAAATGGGGAGGCCCTTCTACAACCTACGACACTTCACTTCACCTGAACAATCGTACCACGTCCTATGAAATAACAAACTACACTCGCGCATCCCCCTGCGACCACACGTCTGAGCTGTCGACAAAAGAAAACGTATTCATCGGTATTTTTGAGGGAAACCCTGGCGTCAGGAATAAAACCTGCAGCAGACTTTGTTAAGCTTACAAAAACACGCAATTTTAATTTGTAAGCATAACTATAAGCATAGCCGAACATACAGTTGGCACTGAGTAGCTGATAAAAGGTTAAAGAAAACAAACAAACAGTAATGGAACAAGATAAGCGGTAGCACAACACAACCATGGCTAACATGTGGTCACATATATTTATTAGAAAGACCATAAGCGAGTAGCACTGCTTCAAACTAACAGCAACAGCAACGTCTCAAGCATTGTCTCATCAATAATAAAAGAAGCTTATCTATGGGACTTCAAGTCAGCCGTCTCGTTGTCGGCAGGTGAAATGGTGGCTCAGGACGGAGTTCGGATGTCGTTCTTAAAAGCGCCGTAGCTCAAG
>JABSTT010002705.1:0-128931 GCA_013339685.2 Hyalomma asiaticum | reverse complement strand
AAGAGTCGAGTAACTCTCAGCAGTGGTCGTGTAGTCCTTTGAAAAGAGTCCTAGCACTCTCCATAAGAGATGCAAGTGACTCTCTCAGCAGTGGTCACACGATCCTTTGGACAAGAGTCCTAGCACTCTTCGCAAGAGTCAAGTGACTCTCTCAGCAGCGGTCACATGATCCCTTAGACAAGAGTCCTACCACCCTTCGCAAGAGGGTCAGTCTACACTCTCGCAGCGCCGTGACTCTCCTGCAGAAAAGAGAGTTGACGGGTATCTTCAAAGAGAGTCATATATGTGGCAAGCCCTGACTCTCCTAAAAGAGTAAGGTATACCATCTTTTTTCTTAGAGTGTGGATGCAAATTGGTTCCGATTTTCTGTCAGAAACACGAGTGCAGGAAACAACGTTTTTATTCAGTTCAATTGCGCAACTCCTGTTTTCACAAGATAACAGAGAACGCAGTTAAGCGGCGAAAGCGTGGATGCAAATTGATCCTTATGTTTCGTTAGAAAAACGACTGCAGGGAACGACGTTATTTTTCAATTACGTTGCGCAACCCCTGTTTTCAATAAATAACAGGGAATGCAGTTAGGCGGAGAAAGCGTGGATGCAAATTGATCTTTATTTTTTGTTAGAAAAACGAGTGCAGGAAACTACGTTTTTATTCAGTTACGTTGCGGAACTGCTGTTTTCAATAAACAGGGAGCGAGTTAAGCGGCGGAAGTGTGGATGCAAATTGGTCCTGATGTTTCTTTAGAAACACGAGTGCAGGAAACTACGTTTTTATTCAATTACATTGCGCAAATCCTGTTTTCACTAAATAACAGGGAACGCAGTTAAGCGGCGAAAGCGTGGATGCAAATTGTTCCTCATTTTTTGGTAGGAACATTAGTGCAAGGAACGACGTTATTATTCATTACGTAGCGCATCTCCTCTTTTCACTAAACAACAGGGAACACAGTTGAGCGGCGGAAGCGTGGATGCAAATTGGTCCCGATATTCGGTTAGAAACACGAGTGCAGGAAACGACGTTTTTATTCAATAACGTTGCGCAACTCCTGTTTTCACATAATAACAGGGAACGCAGTTAAGCGGCGAAAGCGTGGATGCAAATTGATCATTATTTTTGTTAGAAAAACGACTGCAGGAAACGACGTTATTATTCAATTACGTTGCGGAAACTGCTGTTTTCACTAACAGGGATGCAGTTAAGCGGCGGAAGCGTGGATGCAAATTGGTCCCGATATTCGTTAGAAACACGAGTGCAGGAAACGACGTTTTATTCAATTACGTTGCGCAACTCCTGTTTTCACAGAATAACAGGGAACGCAGTTAAGCGGCGAAAGGCGTGGATGCAAATTATCCTTCATTTTTGTTAGAAAAACGACTGCAGGAAACGACGTTATTATTCAATTACGTTGCGCAGCTCCTGTTTTCACTAAATAACAGGGAATGCAGTTAAGCGGCGAAAGCGTGGATGCAAATTGATCTTTATTTTTTGTAAGAAAAACGAGTGCAGGAAACTACGTTTTTATTCAATTACGTTGCGCAAATCCTGTTTTCACTAAATAACAGGGAACGCAGTTAAGCGGCGAAAGCGTGGATGCAAATTGTTCCTCATTTTTTGGTAGGAAAATTAGTGCAAGGAACGACGTTATTATTCCATTACGTAGCGCATCTCCTCTTTTCACTAAACAACAGGGAACACAGTTAAGCGGCGGAAGCGTGGATGCAAATTGGTCCCGATATTCGGTTAGAAACACGAGTGCAGGAAACGACGTTTTTATTCAATTACGTTGCGCAACTCCTGTTTTCACATAATAACAGGGAACGCAGTTAAGCGGCGAAAGCGTGGATGCAAATTGATCCTAATTTATTTTAGAAAAACGACTGCAGAAAACGACGTTATTATTCAATTACGTTGCGCAACTGCTGTTTTCACTAAACAGGGAACGCAGTTAAGCGGCGGAAGCGTGGATGCAAATTGGTTCCGATTTTCAGTTAGAAACACGAGTGCAGGAAACAACGTTTTTATTCAATTACGTTGCACAACTCCTGTTTTCGCTAAACAACAGGGAACGCAGTTAAGCGGCGAAAGCGTGGATGCAAATTGATCTTTATTTTTTGTTAGAAAAACAACTGCAGGAAACGACGTTATTATTCAATTACGTTGCGCAACTGCTGTTTTCACTAAACAGGGAATGCAGTTAAGCGGTGGAAGCGTTGATGCAAATTGGTCCCGATTTTAAGTTAGAAACACGAGTGCAGGAAACAACGTTTTTATTCAATTACGTTGCACAACTCCTGTTTTCGCTAAACAACAGGGAACGCAGTTAAGCGGCGAAAGCGTGGATGCAAATTGATCTTTATTTTTGTTAGAAAAACGACTGCAGGAAACGACGTTATTATTCAATTACGTTGCGCAACTGCTGTTTTCACTAAACAGGGAACGCAATTAAGCCGTCGGAAGCGTGGATACAAATTGGTCCCGATTTTTTTCAGAAACACGAGTGCAGGAAACAACGTTTTTACTCAATTCCATTGCGCAACTCCTGTTTTCACAAAATAACAAGGAACGCAGTTAAGCGGCGAAAGCGTGGATGCAAATTGATCTTTATTTTTTGTTAGAAATACGAGTGTAGGAAACTACGTTATTATTCAATTACTTTGCGGAACTGCTGTTTTCAATTAACAGGGAGCGAGTTAAGCGGCGAAAGCGTGGAATGCAAATTGATCTTTATTTTTTGTTAGAAAAACAACTGCAGGAAACAACGTTATGATTCAGTTACGTTGCGCAACTGCTGTTTTCACTAAACAGGGAACGCAGTTAAGCGGCGGAAGCGTGGATGCAAATTGGTCCGTATGTTTAGTTCAGAAAACGAGTGCAGGAAACGAACGTTTTTGATCAATTACGTTGCACAACTCCTGTTTTCGCTAAAGAAACACGAGTGCAGGAAACGACGTTTTTGTTCAATTACGTTGCACAACTCCTGTTTTCGCTAAACAACAGGGAACGCAGTTAAGCGGCGAAAGCGTGGATGCAAATTGATCTTTATTTTTTGTTAGAAAAACAACTGCAGGAAACGACGTTATTATTCAATAACGTTGCGCAACTGCTGTTTTCACAAAACAGGGAACGCAGTTAAGCGGCGGAAGCGTGGATGCAAATTGGTTCCGATTTTTTGTCAGAAACACGAGTGCAGGAAACAACGTTTTTATTCAGTTCAATTGCGCAACTCCTGTTTTCACAAGATAACAGAGAACGCAGTTAAGCGGCGAAAGCGTGGATGCAAATTGTTCCTCATTTTTTGGTAGGAACATTAGTGCAAGGAACGACGTTATTATTCCATTACGTAGCGCATCTCCTCTTTTCACTAAACAACAGGGAACACAGTTGAGCGGCGGAAGCGTGGATGCAAATTGGTCCGATTTATCGGTTAGAAACACGAGTGCAGGAAACGACGTTTTTATTCAATACGTTGCGCAACTCCTGTTTTCACTAAATAACAGGGAACGCAGTTAAGCGGCGAAAGCGTGGATGCAAATTGATCCTTATTTTTGTTAGAAAACGACTGCAGGAAACGACGTTATTATTCAATTACGTTGCGCAACTGCTGTTTTCACTAAACAGGGACGCAGTTAAGCGGCGGAAGCGTGGATGCAAATTGGTCCCGATTTTCAGTTAGAAACACGAGTGCAGGAAACACGTTTTTATTCAATTACGTTGCACAACTCCTGTTTTCGCTAAAACAGGGAACGCAGTTAAGCGGCGAAAGCGTGGATGCAAATTGATCTTTATTTTTTGTTAGAAAAACAACTGCAGGAAACGACGTTATTATTCAATTACGTTGCGCAACTGCTGTTTTCACTAAACAGGGAATCGCAGTTAAGCGGGGGAAGCGTGGATGCAAATTGGTTCCCGATTTTAGTTAGAAACACGGAAACGACGTTTTTATTCAATTACGTTGCGCAACTCCTGTTTTCACATAATAACAGGGAACGCAGTTAAGCGGCGAAAGCGTGGATGCAAATTGATCCTTATTTTTTGTTAGAAAAACGACTGCAGGAAACGACGTTATTATTCAATTACGTTGCGCAACTGCTGTTTTCACTAAACAGGGAACGCAGTTAAGCGGCGGAAGCGTGGATGCAAATTGGTTCCGATTTTCAGTTAGAAACACGAGTGCAGGAAACAACGTTTTTATTCAATTACGTTGCGCAACTCCTGTTTTCACTAAAACAGGGAACGCAGTTAAGCGGCGAAAGCGTGGATGCAAATTGATCTTATTTTTTGTTAGAAAAACGACTGCAGGAAACGACGTTATATTCAATTACGTTGCGCAACTGCTGTTTTCACTAAACAGGGAATGCAGTTAAGCGGTGGAAGCGTTGATGCAAATTGGTCCGATTTTAAGTTAGAAACACGAGTGCAGGAAACAACGTTTTTATTCAATTACGTTGCGCAACTCCTGTTTTCACTAAATAACAGGGAACGCAGTTAAGCGGCGAAAGCGTGGATGCAAATTGATCCTATTTTTTGTTAGAAAAACGACTGCAGGAAACGACGTTATTATTCAATTACGTTGCGCAACTGCTGTTTTCACTAAACAGGGAACGCAGTTAAGCGGCGGAAGCGTTGATGCAAATTGGTCCCGATTTTCAGTTAGAAACACGAGTGCAGGAAACAACGTTTTTATTCAATTACGTTGCACAACTCCTGTTTTCGCTAAACAACAGGGAACGCAGTTAAGCGGCGAAAGCGTGGATGCAAATTGATCTTCATTTTTTGTTAGAAAAACAACTGCAGGAAACGACGTTATTATTCAATTACGTTGCGCAACTGCTGTTTTCACTAAACAGGGAACGCAGTTAAGCGGCGGAAGCGTGGATGCAAATTGGTTCCGATTTTTTGTCAGAAACACGAGTGCAGGAAACAACGTTTTTATTCAATTACGTTGCGCAACTCCTGTTTTCACATAAACAGGGAACGCAGTTAAGCGGCGAAAGCGTGGATGCAAATTGATCCTTATTTTTTGTTAGAAAACGACTGCAGGAACGACGTTATTATTCAATTACGTTGCGCAACTGCTGTTTTCACTAAACAGGGAATGCAGTTAAGCGGTGGAAGCGTTGATGCAAATTGGTCCCGATTTTTTTCAGAAACACGAGTGCAGGAAACAACGTTTTTACTCAATTCCATTGCGCAACTCCTGTTTTCACAAAATAACAAGGAACGCAGTAAAGTGGCGAAAGCGCGGATGGGAATTTATCCTTCATTTTTGTTAGAAAAACGACTGCAGGAAATGACGTTATTATTCAGTTACGTAGCGCAACTCCTGTTTTCACCAAATAACAGGCAATGCAGTTAAGCGGCGAAAGCGTGGATGCAAATTGATCCTTATTTTTTGTTAGAAAAACGACTGCAGGAAACGACGTTATTTATTCAATTACTTTGCGGAACTGCTGTTTTCAATTAACAGGGAAGCAGTTAAGCGGCAGAAGCGTGGATGCAAATTGGTCCCGATATTCGGTTAGAAACACGAGTGCAGGAACGACGTTTTGATTCAATACGTTGCACAACTCCTGTTTTCGCTAAACTAACAGGGAACGCATATTAAGCGGCGAAAGCGTGGATGCAAATTGATCCTTATGTTTTTGTTAGAAAAAACGAACTGCAGGAAACGACGTTATTATTCAATTAACGTTGCGCAACTGCTGTTTTCAATTAAACAGGGAACGCAGTTAAGCGGCGGAAGCTGTGGATGCAAATTGGTTCCGATTTTTCTGTCAGAACACGAGTGCAGGAACAACGTTTTTATTCAGTTCAATGGCAAACTCCTGTTTTCACAAGATAACAGAGAACGCAGTTAAGCGGCGAAAGCGTGGATGCAAATTGATCTTTATTTTTTGTTAGAAAAACAACTGCAGGAAACGACGTTATTATTCAATTACGTTGCGCAACTGCTGTTTTCGACTAAACAGGGAACGCAGTTAAGCGGCGGAAGCGTGGATGCAAATTGGTCCTGATGTTTCGTTAGAAACACGAGTGCAGGAAACTACGTTTTTATTCAATTACGCTGCGCAAATCCTGTTTTCACTAAATAACAGGGAATGCAGTTAAGCGGCGAAAGCGTGGATGCAAATTGATCCTTATTTTTTGTTAGAAAAACGAGTGCAGGAACTTGGTCCCGATATTCGGTTAGAAACACGAGTGCAGGAAACGACGTTTTTATTCAATTACGTTGCGCAACTCCTGTTTTCACATAATAACAGGGAACGCAGTTAAGCGGCGAAAGCGTGGATGCAAATTGATCTTTATTTTTTGTTAGAAAAACAACTGCAGGAAACGACGTTATTATTCAATTACGTTGCGCAACTGCTGTTTTCACTAAACAGGGAACGCAGTTAAGCGGCGGAAGCGTGGATGCAAATTGGTTCCGATTTTTTGTCAGAAACACGAGTGCAGGAAACAACAACACTAAACAACAGAGAACACAGTTAAGCGGCGGAAGCGTGGATGCAAGTTGGTCCCGATATTCGGTTAGAAACACGAGTGCAGGAAACGACGTTTTTGTTCAATTACGTTGCACAACTCCTGTTTTCGCTAAACAACAGGGAACGCAGTTAAGCGGCGAAAGCGTGGATGCAAATTGATCTTTATTTTTTGTTAGAAAAACAACTGCAGGAAACGACGTTATTATTCAATAACGTTGCGCAACTGCTGTTTTCACATAATAACAGGGAACGCAGTTAAGCGGCGAAAGCGTGGATGCAAATTGATCCTAATTTATTTTAGAAAAACGACTGCAGGAAACGACGTTATTATTCAATTACGTTCCGCAACTGCTGTTTTCATTAAACAGGGAACGCAGTTAAGCGGCGAAAGCGTGGATGCAAATTGATCCTAATTTATTTTAGAAAAACGACTGCAGAAAACGACGTTATTATTCAATTACGTTCCGCAACTGCTGTTTTCACTAAACAGGGAACGCAGTTAAGCGGCAAAAGCGTGGATGCAAATTGTTCCTCATTTTTTGTTAGGAACATTAGGGCAAGGAACGACGTTATTATTCAATTACGTAGCGCATCTCCTCTTTTCACTAAACAACAGGGAACACAGTTAAGCGGCGGAAGCGTGGATGCAAATTGATCCTTATGTCTTGTTAGAAAAAGGACTGCAGAAACGACGTTATTATTCAATTACGTTGCGCAACTGCTGTTTTCACTAAACAGGGAACGCAGTTAAGCGGCGAAAGCGTGGAGAGAAATTGATCCGTATTTTTTGTTAGAAAAACGACTGCAGGAAACGACGTTATTATTCAGTTACGTTGCGGAACTGCTGTTTTCACTAAATAACAGGGAACGCAGTTAAGCGGCGAAAGCGTGGATGCAAATTGTTCCTCATGTTTTGTTAGGAACATTAGTGCAAGGAACGACATTATTATTCAATTACGTAGCGCATCTACTCTTTTCACTAAACAACAGGGAACACAGTTAAGCGGCGGAAGCGTGGATGCAAATTGTTCCCGATATTCGGTTAGAAACACGAGTGCAGGAAACGACGTTTTTATTCAATTACGTTGCGCAACTCCTATTTTCACAGAATAACAGGGAACGCAGTTAAGCGGCGAAGGCGTGGATGCAAATTAATCCTTATTTTTTTAGAACAACGACTGCAGGAAACGACGTTATTATTCAATTACGTTGCGCAACTCCTGTTTTCACTAAATAACAGGGAATGCAGTTAAGCGGCGAAAGCGTGGATGCAAATTGATCTTTATTTTTTGTTAGAAAAACGAGTGCAGGAAACTACGTTTTCATTCAATTACGTTGCGCAAATCCTGTTTTCACTAAATAACAGGGAACGCAGTTAAGCGGCGAAAGCGTGGATGCAAATTGTTCCTCATTTTTTGGTAGGAAAATTAGTGCAAGGAACGACGTTATTATTCCATTACGTAGCGCATCTCCTCTTTTCACTAAACAACAGGGAACACAGTTAAGCGGCGGAAGCGTGGATGCAAATTGGTCCCGATATTCGGTTAGAAACACGAGTGCAGGAAACGACGTTTTTATTCAATTACGTTGCGCAACTCCTGTTTTCACATAATAACAGGGAACGCAGTTAAGCGGCGAAAGCGTGGATGCAAATTGATCCTAATTTATTTTAGAAAAACGACTGCAGAAAACGACGTTATTATTCAATTACGTTGCGCAACTGCTGTTTTCACTAAACAGGGAACGCAGTTAAGCGGCGGAAGCGTGGATGCAAATTGGTTCCGATTTTCAGTTAGAAACACGAGTGCAGGAAACAACGTTTTTATTCAATTACGTTGCACAACTCCTGTTTTCGCTAAACAACAGGGAACGCAGTTAAGCGGCGAAAGCGTGGATGCAAATTGATCTTTATTTTTTGTTAGAAAAACAACTGCAGGAAACGACGTTATTATTCAATTACGTTGCGCAACTGCTGTTTTCACTAAACAGGGAACGCAGTTAAGCGGCGGAAGCGTGGATGCAAATTGGTTCCGATTTTTTGTCAGAAACACGAGTGCAGGAAACAACGTTTTTATTCAATTCTATTGCGCAACTCCTGTTTTCACAAGATAACAGAGAACGCAGTTAAGCGGCGAAAGCGTGGATGCAAATTGATCTTTATGTTTTGTTAGAAAAACGACTGCAGGGAACGACGTTATTCTTCAATTACGTTGCGCAATTGCTGTTTTCACTAAACAGGGAACGCAGTTAAGCGGCGGAAGCGTGGATGCAAATTGGTCCCGATTTTTTTCAGAAACACGAGTGCAGGAAACAACGTTTTTACTCAATTCCATTGCGCAACTCCTGTTTTCACAAAATAACAAGGAACGCAGTTAAGTGGCGAAAGCGCTGGATGGAATTGATCCTTCATTTTTGTTAGAAAAACGACTGCAGGAAATGACGTTATTATTCAATTACGTAGCGCAACTCCTGTTTTCACTAATAACAGGGAACGCAGTTAAGCGGCGAAAGCGTGGATGCAAATTGATCCTTATTTTTTGTTAGAAAAACGACTGCAGGAAACGACGTTATTATTCAATTACGTTGCGGAACTGCTGTTTTCAATTAACAGGGAGCGAGTTAAGCGGCGGAAGCGTGGATACAAATTGGTCCCGATATTCGGTTAGAAACACGAGTGCACGAAACGACGTTTTTATTCAATTACGTTGCGCAACTCCTGTTTTCACATAATAACAGGGAACGCAGTTAAGCGGCGAAAGCGTGGATGCAAATTGATCCTAATTTATTTTAGAAAAACGACTGCAGAAAACGACGTTATTATTCAATTACGTTCCGCAACTGCTGTTTTCACTAAAAAGGGAACGCAGTGAAGCGGCGGAAGCGTGGATGCAAATTGGTCCCGATTTTTTTCAGAAACACGAGTGCAGGAAACAACGTTTTTACTCAATTCCATTGCGCAACTCCTGTTTTCACAAAATAACAAGGAACGCAGTAAAGTGGCGAAAGCGCGGATGGGAATTGATCCTTCATTTTTGTTAGAAAAACGACTGCAGGAAATGACGTTATTATTCAGTTACGTAGCGCAACTCCTGTTTTCACCAAATAACAGGCAACGCAGTTAAGCGGCGAAAGCGTGGATGCAAATTGATCCTTATTTTTTGTTAGAAAAACGACTGCAGGAAACGACGTTATTATTCAATTACTTTGCGGAACTGCTGTTTTCAATTAACAGGGAGCGAGTTAAGCGGCGGAAGCGTGGATACAAATTGGTCCCGATATTCGGTTAGAAACACGAGTGCACGAAACGACGTGTTTATTCAAAAGGACAGAAAGTTGAGCGAGTTGGTAACATTCCATAATCAAAAGAAGAGGCGTGCAGGACACGGACACAAGAAGAGCAGTGAACACCACGAACGCCGACTAACAACTGAAGCACAGCACAGAGGCGAAAAAGAAAGAAGACACACAGCTTATCTGCGCATGCTCGGAATGGTAGCGCCACCTGTCATACTGTTACACGTGCCGTTCTACGCGATAGACAACTGCTAAGACATTCTATCTCCTCTCTGTTTAAGATAATCGACGGTTGACTCACGCATGCACTTCCACTAATACTAATATGCCAGGCCTCAACCAATAAACGCGTATCTTCGTTCCTATGCCTGTACAGGATCTCGGTTTTGTCTAACTCGGGCATGCAGCTACAGACCTGGCAGTGCAAGGATAGATTGGACGGCGTCCCACCTGATAGCGACCTTCTGTGTTCAATTAATCTTTGATTAATACAACGCGCAGTTTGTCCTACATAAAAACGTCCGCAGCTAAAAGGAATCTTATACACCACACCCATGCGACAGTCGGTGAAATTGTTCTTGGCTAAGTGCTTAACCGGACAGATATCTGTTCGCTTCTTACCTTCCATCTGCTCATTTCTTCTATTCACGGCAGCACAAACCTTTCCTAACTTATTGGGAGCCGTAAACACAACATTAACCCCATATTTACTTCCTACTTTCTTAAGTCTGTGCGAAACTGCGTGGATATACGGAATACTCACGACCTTTTTCTTGTTAATGTTACTCTCTGCTACAGCTTTAGTTCCGGTCGAAATCGACTTCTTAAGACGTTCTGCTACTGTGGCTATGGCTAGTCTAGGGTAACCTGCATCTAAAAGGCGCTCGACCTGCGCATTAAAGCTAATGGTCAAACGGTGCACGCACGACTTTGATAGGGCTGACTTTAAACAGGACAAGGCTATTCCGTTTTTTACTACTTTGGAATGCTTGGAGTCAAAGTTTAACAACGGCTTAGATGCTCTAGGGGAATACTGCCAACACACGTGATTCTGCTCAAATGACAACGAGATATCTAAAAACTGTATTACGTTTCTCTCCGGTAGTTCTTTCGTGAACCTTAGACCATCTCCATTAAGTTTAAATTGATCGCTTACATAGGTGACGACTGATTCAAAATCATTCTTACTAGAAAGTACCAGGTAATCGTCCGCATACCGAAATACCCTGATGATGATGATACCAAATACCCTTGGCAAGTTTGTGTAGCTAGCTATTTGCAGAAGTGCTTAACATCCTTAAGTTTTCCTGACCCCTTCCGTGTACGTAATTCTCAGGCTCTAGTTCAGTTGTTAACAGAGGAAAATCCTGGCCACTGCACAGCGTTTAGCATGGATGTAGAGGATCTGTATTACTCGTTGCCCCATAAAGGTTTATTAAATTGCGTGAAAGAATGTATTCAAGAACAAGGGCAAGAGTCCGGTTTCATAGATAGATGCGGAGTTTCCACAGGTACCTTTCTAGAAATTCTTTCCATGTACTTAACGTCAACGATAGTTGGATACAGAGAAGGCGTGTTTGTGCAAAAATCAGGAATTTGTATAGGTTCAAAGGTCGCCCCTATTCTAAGTGATCTGTACTTGAGCAAGTTTGACTGCCGTTTAAAAGAGGCGTTAGGGGACCGCATCATCAGGGTATTTCGGTATGCGGACGATTACCTGGTACTTTCTAGTAAGAATGATTTTGAATCAGTCGTCACCTATGTAAGCGATCAATTTAAACTTAATGGAGATGGTCTAAGGTTCACGAAAGAACTACCGGAGAGAAACGTAATACAGTTTTTAGATATCTCGTTGTCATTTGAGCAGAATCACGTGTGTTGGCAGTATTCCCCTAGAGCATCTAAGCCGTTGTTAAACTTTGACTCCAAGCATTCCAAAGTAGTAAAAAACGGAAGAGCCTTGTCCTGTTTAAAGTCAGCCCTATCAAAGTCGTGCGTGCACCGTTTGACCATTAGCTTTAATGCGCAGGTCGAGCGCCTTTTAGATGCAGGTTACCCTAGACTAGCCATAGCCACAGTAGCAGAACGTCTTAAGAAGTCGATTTCGACCGGAACTAAAGCTGTAGCAGAGAGTAACATTAACAAGAAAAAGGTCGTGAGTATTCCGTATATCCACGCAGTTTCGCACAGACTTAAGAAAGTAGGAAGTAAATATGGGGTTAATGTTGTGTTTACGGCTCCCAATAAGTTAGGAAAGGTTTGTGCTGCCGTGAATAGAAGAAATGAGCAGATGGAAGGTAAGAAGCGAACAGATATCTGTCCGGTTAAGCACTTAGCCAAGAACAATTTCACCGACTGTCGCATGGGTGTGGTGTATAAGATTCCTTTTAGCTGCGGACGTTTTTATGTAGGACAAACTGCGCGTTGTATTAATCAAAGATTAATTGAACACAGAAGGTCGCTATCAGGTGGGACGCCGTCCAATCTATCCTTGCACTGCCAGGTCTGTAGCTGCATGCCCGAGTTAGACAAAACCGAGATCCTGTACAGGCATAGGAACGAAGATACGCGTTTATTGGTTGAGGCCTGGCATATTAGTATTAGTGGAAGTGCATGCGTGAGTCAACCGTCGATTATCTTAAACAGAGAGGAGATAGAATGTCTTAGCAGTTGTCTATCGCGTAGAACGGCACGTGTAACAGTATGACAGGTGGCGCTACCATTCCGAGCTTGCGCAGATAAGCTGTGTGTCTTCTTTCTTTTTCGCCTCTGTGCTGTGCTTCAGTTGTTAGTCGGCGTTCGTGGTGTTCACTGCTCTTCTTGTGTCCGTGTCCTGCACGCCTCTTCTTTTGATTATGGAGTGTTTATTCAATTACGTTGCGCAACTCCTGTTTTCACATAATAACAGGGAACGCAGTTAAGCGGCGAAAGCGTGGATGCAAATTGATCCTAATTTATTTTAGAAAAACGACTGCAGAAAACGACGTTATTATTCAATTACGTTCCGCAACTGCTGTTTTCATTAAACAGGGAACGCAGTTAAGCGGCAAAAGCGTGGATGCAAATTGATCTTTATTTTTTGTTAGAAAAGCAACTGCAGGAAACGACGTTATTATTCAATTACGTTGCGCAACTGCTGTTTTCACATAATAACAGGGAACGCAGTTAAGCGGCGAAAGCGTGGATGCAAATTGATCCTAATTTATTTTAGAAAAACGACTGCAGAAAACGACGTTATTATTCAATTACGTTCCGCAACTGCTGTTTTCATTAAACAGGGAACGCAGTTAAGCGGCAAAAGCGTGGATGCAAATTGATCCTAATTTATTTTAGAAAAACGACTGCAGAAAACGACGTTATTATTCAATTACGTGTCGCAATTGCTGTTTTCACTAAATAACAGGGAGCGCAGTTAAGCGGCAAAAGCGTGGATGCAAATTGTTCCTCATTTTTTGTTAGGAACATTAGGGCAAGGAACGACGTTATTATTCAATTACGTAGCGCATCTCCTCTTTTCACTAAACAACAGGGAACACAGTTAAGCGGCGGAAGCGTGGATGCAAATTGATCCTTATGTCTTGTTAGAAAAAGGACTGCAGAAACGACGTTATTATTCAATTACGTTGCGCAACTGCTGTTTTCACTAAACAGGGAACGCAGTTAAGCGGCGAAAGCGTGGAGAGAAATTGATCCGTATTTTTTGTTAGAAAAACGACTGCAGGAAACGACGTTATTATTCAATTACGTTGCGCAACTCCTGTTTTCACAAAATAACAAGGAACGCAGTTAAGCGGCGAAAGCGTGGATGCAAATTGTTCCTCATTTTTTGTTAGGAACATTAGTGCAAGGAAAATAACAGGGAACGCAGTTAAGCGGCGACAGCGTGGATGCAAATTGATCCTTATGTTTTGTTAGAAAAACAACTGCAGGAAACGACGTTATCATTCAATTACGTAGCGCATCTCCTCTTTTCACTAAACAACAGGGAACACAGTTAAGCGGCGGAAGCGTGGATGCAAATTGGTCCCGATATTCGGTTAGAAACACGAGTGCAGGAAACGACGTTTTTATTCAATTACGTTGCGCAACTCCTGTTTTCACATAATAACAGGGAACGCAGTTAAGCGGCGAAAGCGTGGATGCAAATTGATCTTTATTTTTTGTTAGAAAAGCAACTGCAGGAAACGACGTTATTATTCAATTACGTTGCGCAACTGCTGTTTTCACTAAACAGGGAACGCAGTTAAGCGGCGGAAGCGTGGATGCAAATTGGTTCCGATTTTTTGTCAGAAACACGAGTGCAGGAAACAACGTTTTTATTCAATTATGTTGCACAACTCCTGTTTTCGATAAACAACAGGAAACGCAGTTAAGCGGCGAAAGCATGGATGCAAATTGATCTTTATTTTTTGTTAGAAAAGCAACTGCTGTTTTCACTAAAAAGGGAACGCAGTTAAGCGGCGGAAGCGTGGATGCAAATTGGTCCCGATTTTTTTCAGAAATACGAGTGCAGGAAACAACGTTTTTACTCCATTCCATTGCGCAACTCCTGTTTTCACAAAATAACAAGGAACGCAGTAAAGTGGCGAAAGCGCGGATGGGAATTGATCCTTCATTTTTGTTAGAAAAACCACTGCAGGAAATGACGTTATTATTCAGTTACGTAGCGCAACTCCTATTTTCACCAAATAACAGGCAACGCAGTTAAGCGGCGAAAGCGTGGATGCAAATTGCTCCTTATTTTTTGTTAGAAAAACGACTGCAGGAAACGACGTTATTATTCAAATACGTTGCGGAACTGCTGTTTTCAATTAACAGGGAGCGAGTTAAGCGGCGGAAGCGTGGATGCAAATTGGTTCCGATTTTCAGTTAGAAACACGAGTGCAGGAAACAACGTTTTTATTCAATTACGTTGCACAACTCCTGTTTTCGCTAAACAACAGGGAACGTAGTTAAGCGGCGAAAGCGTGGATGCAAATTGATCTTTATTTTTTGTTAGAAAAACAACTGCAGGAAACGACGTTATTATTCAATTACGTTGCGTAACTGCTGTTTTCACTAAACAGGGAATGCAGTTAAGCGGTGGAAGCGTTGATGCAAATTGGTCCCGATTTTCAGTTAGAAACACGAGTGCAGGAAACAACGTTTTTATTCAATTACGTTGCACAACTCCTGTTGTTTTCAATTGCTGTTTTCAATTAACAGGGAGCGAGTTAAGCGGCGGAAGCGTGGATACAAATTGGTCCCGATATTCGGTTAGAAACACGAGTGCACGAAACGACGTTTTTATTCAATTACGTTGCGCAACTCCTGCTTTCACATAATAACAGCCCAAGCAAAATTGGCCGACCATCGCCTTTTGGCCAGTGTTGGTCCTCGCTCGGCTACAGGTTCTGTGCCGACTCAGTTGCCGTAAGTGTTCGGGTAGTACACGGGTGGGCATAGGCTGCCGACCACATCGGCGCTAGCTTGGCCATCGACGGCGGCACGAGGTAGCTGGAGACTGTAGCGCCGAGCGCGCGCTTTTGTGCTGGCCAGAGGGCCCGTTTGTGCGTCGGCCAAACGTGCTTGACCGAGTGCGGTGGTGGAGTGCCTTTTATTTCCATTTCACAGCCATCGGAGTTTTTTCTTTTCGCCTTGCCTGCAGAGGGCAAGGGCGCCGGAATGCGATCATGTTTTGGCTTGAGTAGCAGCAGCCTCTCAGCTACGAAATTCTTGAGAAGATCTCCGTATACCCAGAGTAACATAGACCACAGGAGTGACTATCTTAGGTTCTTTACATAGATCACACGAATGACAATCATTGGTTCCTTAAACAAACACTCAACAAGCACTGAGCCCTAAAGATTCCACTAGAATATTGTGCACCGAGCACTGCTTATCGCAACCAAAGTAATGTCGGTGCGAAGCACGCAAGAAACAATACGCCAGGTCTATCACCCTAAGAATGCTTCGGCCGCGGCGGCTGCATTTCGATGGAGGCGAAATGTTGAGGCCCGTGTACTGTGCGATGTCAGTGCATGTTAAAGAACCCCAGGTGGTCGAAATTTCCGGAGCCCTCCACTACGGCGTCTCTCATAATCAGAACTGGTTTTGGGACGTAAAACCCCACAAAACAACAAGAATGCTTCGGCGCGAACTCTTTTAGAAACAGGCAGCCTCCTTCATTTGGGGATCTGTAGCGACCCTCAGCCATCACTGATAAATACGCCCTTTGTCCTGTTTTTCCCTACTGGAGGGTGCCAGTACCGACGAGTTGAAGAAGAGAACAAAACACGACCGCCGTCGCTCAGTAGGTGAATTCTTCGTATGAGCCGAGGCGGTCGTGCACAGGTACAATTTAAACCATGACGAAGTCTTGCACTGGTAAAAAAACACTACCGCAAATGCATTTTCCATTATCATTATATTGTACCAACCCCTCAAACGACCAGAAACCTGTAGCGACTACGAATTCAAAGCACAGTAACCGTCTCGGACTGGGGTCCAAAACAACAAGCAGTCGGCTTCATCCCCGGCGTCACTCATAATGCGCGCGGTTCCACAGAGACACGGAGAGCAGGAGGAGCCGTGCTTTTTTCTTCCTTTTTTTTTTTCAGTAGACGCCCGACTACTCACCCCACCCCGCTGCGTCAAACCACAAATCTTCGCCCCTCGTTCGCACTGATACACGGCTTCGCTCTGTGTCGTTTCCGGTCGTTTCGCGCACGGCGTTTTTTTTTTTTACCATTGTGTGTGCGTGCGTGTGTGTGGGCTTGTGCGTGTCCTTCGGAAGCTGCTGGGGACGGGCGATTTGTGGAAAAGTCTTCATTCCAGTCTTGCGAGCGCCTCGTGTTGTGTCTTCTGAGGGTTCCTGGCAAGAAGCTGCAAGCGCGGTGCACACACTCGCAAAATGGTTTTGAAGAGGAAAACGCTACTCTGCAACCCTTGAAGAGAGGAAGGCTCGACGACACCCCATAGTGCGGTCTGCGACAACTTCGACCACCTGGACGTTGACGTCGCACACTCGAGGATTTGTAGCGTATCGCCTCGATCGAACGTTCCTCTTTATGCACTCGCTTGGCTTGCCGTTCGACTTGAGGATCTCCAAAGTTTTTCTAGGTAAGTAGGATGTTCCCCGTCATGTTTATTCTTTCGCACGTATTTTTGTCACAGCGTGCATCACCGCCTTTACGGCGCGTGTCAGTTACATTCATGTGTGGTGATGGAAAAATGTAAGGTGAGCGTCGCTGGTGCCGCGTAACAGCACTGAAGCCACAAGTGTCGGCCCAACGCGTGATCTCCTCGTGAGAACACCTGTTCGTTGTAATACGGCGATGTTACGGCAGCGCAGACGCACAAATTTACTAAGGCTCTCAGAGGTCATGTAACACGACCTAATTACCGAAAAAAGGAATCGCAAGGACCACCTCTCTAGTTAAGACTGTATGTGTGAATTTGCTTCCTCCGTAAGCGCATGCCTTCAGGCTCCTTTTGTTGCTTATGCTCATGCGTATCGCATTATTGCTCCACCACTTGCAATAAACGAACATCAATTATTTTACTCTGTTCACATAATTATTTCCATTTGTTTGATGGTAAGTGATTATGAAACCAAAAAAAAAAGGATGGCCATTACTTTTTCTTACATTTCGTGCCGTTGCACTTTGATACGGGCAGGACGGCGTGTGTTGTTTGTTTTCTTCTCTTAAACCTTATTTTGTGGCTACTTAGGAAGTTTCATCATCATCATCGTCATCAACATCAGCCTGTTTAGGTCCATTGCAGGACGAAGGCCTCTCCCAACGATTTCCAATCCGCCCTATCCTGAGCGAGTTGGTTCCACTTTATGCCCGCAAACTTTTTTATTTCATCGCTGCATTTAACCTTTTACCTGCCTATGTTGCGTTTTCCCTCTCTTGGTATCCGTTCCGTCGCTCTTACTGTCCATCTGTTATCTTTCCTCCTCATGACATGTCCTGCCCAGGTCCACTTCGTTCTTTTAATTGATATGATAATATCGGCTACTCAGGATTTTCTTCTGGTTTCTGTCTGTTACTATATTTAAAGGCGCTGTGCGGTCTAGCTTAAGCCGAAATTTGAAGGTAGCATAGCTGTTCCCACATTTTTCTCTCTTCTTTTTTTTGGTTCTCAAGGAATTGTAAACGTTTCGGAAATTGCGAAAAACGCTTATGCAGCAATCTTGAAAAGTTATGAAGCGTAGTAAATTTTGCCCGTGCTTATTTTTGCTGCATGTACTTGCAAAAATAAAAGCTAGATTTGTTGCGCCAACGGGCGGCGCATTTCGGCGATACCAGCTTGACGAACCGCAAGAAAGAAATAAACGAATTCATTTGGGATTCTGATTCAAGCACGTTCCATTTCGCTCCGGCTAAACTTCAGTTCGCATAAATAAAAATCTATGACGGTCCGTGAACCTGTTCTCAACAATGAACCAGCTCACGAACCATTTCGGCAAGGTAAAATCAACACGTTCTGCACTTCTGGTTTAATTATGCTAACTCAAACACTCCTGACAGCACTGCTCAGACGCCTACACAGCCTGCACTCATAAGTTTCCCACTACTCGTGTTTTGATGTCTTCACTTAATGTTTTTAATCATTTGGTGTGGAGAGCTAATGGGCCAACCGTAAGCTTTATAAGGATGCGGGAGAAAGTGACCGTCGACAGATTGGAAACAGACATCCGTGTATTTATATAAACTAATTTCAGTGGATATAGCTACAACTGATATGCCCAAGAACGAGACCGTGAATAAGTCGAAAAAGAAGTACAAGCGCTCAGTACACAAATATTTTAGATAATTGTTTAGTACGAAAAATCCTTGTGACCTCCAGCCGATTCTACGTCCACCGCTCGACGTCGAATTTGCCCTGTCGTACGCGAGATGGCTCTATTTTATGGCTGCGTGCACTTCCTTATTTCATCAACGCTCACAAACAGGCAACGCAGAATGTACTAACAGAGTACAATAACTGATTCGTAGTCAAAGTCCTATCTCAACCTAATAAATCGGAACAGACAATATTACTTTGAAACGAGTGTCAAATTGATAATCGCAAACAGTCGAGATTGTCAACATACTTCCTCTAGGCCTGCAAAGCGCAGCCCAAGGGACTGTCGGCGCCAGTACCCCGAGCGTGGGAGGGGGGACTCGCTCCTCTCCAGCCGTTTCGTGGCCAGCTTGTGGAAGAAATTCGATATCCGCTTCGGCACGGCGAGCGCGGTGCGCATTCATCACGGTGTGCGTGCAAGAGGGAACTCCTTGATTTCGGCGGCTGCGTTTGTTCGCCTTCACTGACACTTTCGAGCAAGAGAGCTCGGACCCCGCTGCCACACGTGCTGACGATTCGCATACCATGCTTATCTTGGGAGGCATAGTCGACTCCGTGACCTTGTGGCGGCGGGGTCCGCCCAAGAAGTAACACGGTCTTTCGAACACACGGCCTCCGGTTCGGGAAAGCAGAGGGGGTGCTTGCCCCCCCTCAAGCCGCACCATCATCCACAGAACTGTTATTATTATTATATGGCTCTTTTTTGCTTATTTTGTTATTCATTGTGTTTGCTGCATGAAAAAGTGCTTGTAATGCGCCTTTATCATGTGGGTGGTCGTGCCGTCCTCATTTCCTCGTCAGAAAACTGCCTGTATTCGTATCTTGAACATGTGTTTGCGCTTTTTGTTTACATGTATTTTCGTTGCAGTTTCCGAAGGAGCAGCTTCCCGGAGGCGTCGACTACCGTATGCAAGGTCGCTAAAACGTGGCTCATTGGTGCATATTACTGGGACGGATGGCCGCAACAGAAGACGTCTATGGTTGAAAGCCGTTCGTTATGATTGATGTCGTTCAAAAATAAATATATTGTTGAAGAAATAATTGTTTCCGCTTGGTTTTAACTGGTCGATGCCGCTGAACGTGTTTCTTAGAACAGCAGGAGCATTTACCAGGTTTATGGCCGCGATGTGTGCAGCAAGTACAAGTGGGCCCTGTTATTTATTTTTGACAGCGCAATTAAAATTGCTTGCTGGAAGAACATTTTAATTATTTTTGTTCTCATCATTTGAAGCACTAATAAGCAAAATGTTTTTCTAGTCCCTGGCGTTTGCTTCAAGCGCTGTGTGAATTTGAGTCGGAGCGGATAAACTATTCCTTATTTCAATAAATAGCTCAAAATAATATAGGTTTATATGAATTTAATTTACCATATTTAGCGGTGAATAATCCCAGAAGCGCAGTGGCCGTGCTCCTGCCACCGTCGGCAAGTGCTCGGGCCGCGCGTGTGGCCCGAGGCTGGCCCTTACAAGGACAGCCGGAAACCATGACGTCGGCTCGAAACCGTCGGCCGACCAGTTGCCGACGGTCGGCAAACAGCCCGGCCACTTGCAAAAAACGAGATCGGGCCCAACTATCTTGCCGACGTCGGGCCGGCTAGTTTTTGAACGGCCACTGACGTCGGCCCTACCTACTGCCGAGTTCATTTTTTCGCTTGGGAGGGAACGCAGTTAAGCGGCGAAAGCGTGGATGCAAATTGATCCTAATTTATTTTAGAAAAACGACTGCAGAAAACGACGTTATTATTCAATTACGTTCCGCAACTGCTGTTTTCATTAAACAGGGAACGCAGTTAAGCGGCAAAAGCGTGGATGCAAATTGATCCTAATTTATTTTTAAAAACGACTGCAGAAAACGACGTTATTATTCAATTACGTGTCACAATTGCTGTTTTCAATAAATAACAGGGAACGCAGTTAAGCGGCAAAAGCGTGGATGCAAATTGTTCCTCATTTTTTGTTAGGAACATTAGGGCAAGGAACGACGTTATTATTCAATTACGTAGCGCATCTCCTCTTTTCACTAAACAACAGGGAACACAGTTAAGCGGCGGAAGCGTGGATGCAAATTGATCCTTATGTCTTGTTAGAAAAAGGACTGCAGGAAACGACGTTATTATTCAATTACGTTGCGCAACTGCTGTTTTCACTAAACAATGAACGCAGTTAAGCGGCGAAAGCGTGGAGAGAAATTGATCCTTATTTTTTGTTAGAAAAACGACTGCAGGAAACGACGTTATTATTCAGTTACGTTGCGGAACTGCTGTTTTCACTAAATAACAGGGAACGCAGTTAAGCGGTGAAAGCGTGGATGCAAATTGTTCCTCATGTTTTGTTAGGAACATTAGTGCAAGGAACGACATTATTATTCAATTACGTAGCGCATCTACTCTTTTCACTAAACAACAGGGAACACAGTTAAGCGGCGGAAGCGTGGATGCAAATTGTTCCCGATATTCGGTTAGAAACACGAGTGCAGGAAACGACGTTTTTATTCAATTACGTTGCGCAACTCCTGTTTTCACAGAATAACAGGGAACGCAGTTAAGCGGCGAAGGCGTGGATGCAAATTAATCCTTATTTTTTTTAGAACAACGACTGCAGGAAACGACGTTATTATTCAATTACGTTGCGCAACTCCTGTTTTCACTAAATAACAGGGAATGCAGTTAAGCGGCGAAAGCGTGGATGCAAATTGATCTTTATTTTTTGTTAGAAAAACGAGTGCAGGAAACTACGTTTTTATTCAATTACGTTGCGCAAATCCTGTTTTCACTAAATAACAGGGAACGCAGTTAAGCGGCGAAAGCGTGGATGCAAATTGTTCCTCATTTTTTGGTAGGAAAATTAGTGCAAGGAACGACGTTATTATTCCATTACGTCGGCATCTCCTCTTTTCACTAAACAACAGGGAACACAGTTAAGCGGCGGAAGCGTGGATGCAAATTGGTCCCGATATTCGGTTAGAAACACGAGTGCAGGAAACGACGTTTTTATTCAATTACGTTGCGCAACTCCTGTTTTCACATAATAACAGGGAACGCAGTTAAGCGGCGAAAGCGTGGATGCAAATTGAATCCTAATTTATTTTAGAAAACACTGCAGAAAACGACGTTATTATTCAATTACGTTTGCGCAACTGCTGTTTCACTAAACAGGGAATCTCAGTTAAGCGGCGGAAGCGTGTATGCAAATTGTTTCCGATTTTTTGTCAGAAACCACGAGTGGCAAAACAACGTTTTTATGCAATTCTATTTGCCAACTCCTGTTTTCACAATATAACAGAGGAAGCAGCTAAGCGGCGAAGCGTGGATGCAAATTGATCGTTAAGGTTTTGTTAAAAACGAATGCAGGGAACGACGTTATTCTTCAATTATGACTTTGCGCAATTGCTGTTTTCCTAAAAGTGAACGCAGTTAAGCGGCGGAAGCGTGGATGCAAATTGGTCCCGATTTTTTTCAGAAACACAGATTCAGGAACAACGTTTTTACTCATTCCATTGCGCACTCCTTTTTCCACAAATACAAGGAACCAGTAAAGTTGCGAAAAGCGCGATGGGAATTGATCTTCAGTTTTGTTAGCAAACACGACTGCAGGAATGACGTTATTATTCAGTTTACGTAGCGCAACCCTCTTTCTACCAAATAACAGGCAACGCAGTTAAGCGGCGAAGCGTGGAGGCAAATTGATCCTTATTTTTGTTAGAAAAACGAGTGCAGGAAACGCCGTTTTTATTCATACGTTGGCGCAACATACTGTATTTCACCTAAATAACAGGGAACGCAGTTAAGCGGCGAAAGCGTGGATGCAAATTGATTCCTCATTATTTTTGTAGAAAAAACGGAAACCTGCAGGAACGGACGTTATTATTCAATTACGTTGCGCAACTGCTGTTTTCACTAAACAGGGAACAGCAGTTAAGCGGCGGAGCGTGGATGCAAATTGGTCCGATTTTTGTCAGAAACACGAGTGCAGGAAACAACGTTTTTATTCAATTACTGTTGCGCAACTCCTGTTTTCACAAGATAACAGAGAAACGCAGTTAAGCGGCGAAAGCGTGGATGCAAATTGATCTCTATGTTATGTTTAGAAAAACGACTGCAGGGAACGACGTTATTCTTCAATTACGTTGCGCAACTGCTGTTTTCCACTAAACAGGGAACGCAGTTAAGCGGCGAAGCGTGGATGCAAATTAATCCTTATTTCGGTTAGAACAACGACTGCAGGAAACGACGTTTATTATTCAATTACGTTGCGCAACTCCTGTTTTCACATAATAACAGGGAATGCAGTTAAGCGGCGAAAGCGTGGATGCAAATTGATCTTTATTTTTTTGTTAGAAAAACGAGTGCAGGAAACGACGTTTTATTCAATTACGTTGCGCAAATCCTGTTTTCACTAAATAACAGGGAACGCAGTTAAGCGGCGAAAGCGTGGATGCAAATTGATCCTTATGTTTTGTTTAGGAACATAGTGCAAGGAACGACGTTATCATTCAATTACGTAGCGCATCTCCTCTTTTCACTAAACAACAGGGAACACAGTTAAGCGGCGGAAGCGTGGATGCAAATTGTTCCCGATATTCGGTTAGAAACACGAGTGCAGGAAACGACGTTTTTATTCAATTACGTTGCGCAACTCCTGTTTTCACAGAATAACAGGGAACGCAGTTAAGCGGCGGAAGCGTGGATGCAAATTGATCCTTATGTTTTGTTAGAAAAAGGACTGCAGGAAACGACGTTAATATTCAATTACGTTGCGCAACTGCTGTTTTCACTAAACAGGGAACGCAGTTAAGCGGCGAAAGCGTGGATGCAAATTGATCTTTATTTTTTTTAGAAAAACGAGTGCAGGAAACTACGTTTTTATTCAATTACGCTGCGCAAATCCTGTTTTCACTAAATAACAGGGAACGCAGTTAAGCGGCGAATGCGTGGATGCAAATTGTTCCTCATTTTTTGGTAGGAACATTAGTGCAAGGAACGACGTTATTATTCCATTACGTAGCGCATCTCCTCTTTTCACTAAACAACACGGAACACAGTTGAGCGGCGGAAGCATGGATGCAAATTGGTCCCGATATTCGGTTAGAAACACGAGTTCAGGAACCGACGTTTTTATTCAATTACGTTGCGCAACTGCTGTTTTCACATGATAAGAGGGAACGCAGTTAAGCGGCGAAAGCGTGGATGCAAATTGATCCTAATTTATTTTAGAAAAACGACTGCAGAAAACGACGTATTTATTCAATTACGTTGCGCAACTGCTGTTTTCGCTAAACAGGGAACGCAGTTAAGCGGTAGAAGCGTTGATGCAAATTGGTCCCGATTTTCAGTTAGACACACGAGTGCAGGAAACAACGTTTTTATTCAATTACGTTGCACAACTCCTGTTTTCGCTAAACAACAGGGAACGCAGTTAAGCGGCGAAAGCGTGGATGCAAATTGATCTTTATTTTTTGTTAGAAAAAAACTGCAGGAAACGACGTTATTATTGAATTACGTTGCGCTACTGCTGTTTTCACTAAACAGGGAACGCAGTTAAGGTGGCTATCCCACTCCGGCGGCGCGCTCTCCACATTTATTCGTTTTTTGCGAACGCGCTGTGCTTTCTACGCTGGTTTTGCAGATGTGAGCTATACAGCGTACGAAAGCTTAATTTCTGCGCTTTCCTACTACACTTATCATTATTACCTAGACTGAAGCGTTAAGTAACGACAGTGAAAACAGTGGGAGCAAGAAACGGTGATTTTGGCATACAAGCTTCCGCATTACTGAGTTTCCAGCAAAACTGCTCAGCATAGGGAAGTGAAATTTTCTGTGCCCTTAAAGGAAATGTCATTCCAGAATTCTATGAAGAGAAATTTCGTGTAAAGCAATCAGGAACTTGTACGGACTCCAATGAAAATGACCAAAACAATAGAAGTTTATGATCGAATAACGTTTGTCCTTTTCAACGTAGAACAACAGCATTTGGTAGTTTCCTAGACCGTAGTCTACTTATCATCTGCGCGAAGTTGAGTTGCGTTCTGTTGAACACATCACGAGTTATTATTACTTCTAGTTGGCAATTTTGAGCTCTACTTAGCCACGCATTACTGAAGAATTGACAAAACTGTTTACGTTGAAGCTCTGAAACTTTCAATAATCAAGCAGGAAGCCCTTCTCTCAAATCCTATGAAGAGAAAATTCTGTTTTTCTCATTAGGGAATCTAAACGGACGTAGTGAATTTAGCTAATTTTTCTGCTGGCCAGGCCGGTACAAATTGACATTTCTCGTCATGCACATGCTAAGTCACGACAGTTACTGCACTTTAGTAGAATCATACGGTGTCTTATGATGACTTGTGCTCAGTAGTTTTACCGAGGAGCGCCTCAAACTAAAGATTTTTGATAAAAATTGATCTTAAAATTGTTTTCTAGCAGTGGTGCCCTCTGTGAAAAAAAATATCAACCTCTTGCGCGTGAGTTCTAAGGTTTGTCAAAAGCGGCGCCAGTAAACATTACAAAGCGGGTACGCTCTCCCTCCAGCGAGCCTCATACAGTTTTACACCCTTCTCGAGACCGGTTTCTGTGAGCGCGCGCGTCACGGCATTCGGGTATTCGGAGAACCACAAGGAGGGAGAACCATTTCCAGCTTCCCTCCTCTGCTTCCCGCTGTGCGCGAGGAGGCACCCATTGTCTCCCCTTCTTCACATCTGGACAATGCCGTAGCCCTCGGACCAACACATCAAGCGGGGTGTACATTTCTTGTTTCTTTTTTTCTTTTGTGAAACATACTTTAAAAAGGCGGGGAGATAAGGAAAGTTATTACTGGTGATCGCAGTGTCTGTCTAGCTCAAGCAGCTGACATGAAAGAAGGTGGAGTGGGAGTGAGAGAGGAGGGCACAGAGGGGAGCTGTCTACACGTAACCAATAGGACACAATGCCTGCCACTTCGCCGTGGTCTGCGCTACTGAGCGACAAATTCTTTGGAAAGGAACTTCGGTAGAGGCTCCGAAGTGCACGGTAACTGTCTCTCGTCTCAGGAAACATGAATTGAAACACTCGCACGGGAAGGGGAGTGAAAGGAGGGAGTAGGAGGGGGAGGTCGCATTCAGTGGCGTTCAGGGGAAGGGCGGCGGCTTCCTCTTGGTGTGGTGTACCCCGCGACGAAACAGCCGACGATCTCGCAGCAAGTGCACATTTACCGTTACCTGTCTATGTGCCCTAGGCTTGAGCAGCGAAGACATTCGTGGCACTATTCAACGCCACATGCAACAGCGGCACCCAGACCCAGCATCGCAGGCGTGGAAAAGCTACCCGCTGTCACCTCGGACAACACGTTGCACTACCAACAGACGGGACTGCTGCGGTTGCGCGACGGGTGCATGTGGACGCAATCGAGCACGAACAAACCCGTCAATTCCAGGTCTTCACTTCATATGCGCTCCCTATTCACCATCGAACCTACCTTGATACACGCAAGTGCCTTGGATGCGGAGCGATCTCGACGTTATTTCACGTAACGCTAGAATTTCAGCTTCTGGTTATTCTTCCATTTCCTCTATCTAAATCCTACGAGGCTATGCTGCGTGACGTGAAGCCCAGGTGGCCAGCGAAGCCTCATCCGCATGACACATAGCGTTGCAGCTGCTTTTGGCGCTACAGGTATACATAAAGTGGAGGCCCCACCCTATATTCATTCAATAACCTGAACAAAAGCTCTCCCTCTCTCCTTGGCATAACAGTGCAAGTGTGCAGTGACAGGCTATTTTACACCTACCTCATGACCATATGTCCCTGCCCCCTACTCTTCCGTAGTCACCGCGCTCAACGCTCTCAGTAACAGCGCAAGCGATATTGAAGTGCACACAAAACTTGCCTTCGCCTTCCCCGTTTTTCCAGATTCGCACGACGATATCTGGAAAGTAACTTTCTCCATACGGTGAAGCGTGATAAGTTCGGCAAGGTACTGTGTCTCCTATTGTACGCGACTTCGGTTCAACAATACGATTAGAAAAAGAAAAGCGTTGAGCAAGCCCTCTTTAGTGGGAAGTGCGGATGACTGGGTGACCAGTAGCACTCCAAGGATTTCTCAAATGTTGCGTGTTTCGAAATCCAGTGAAGCTTTGAGACACGTGATAAGGTAGTATTCTGGCTGACATATATGGTATTTTATCCCCGTTATCATCATACTCGCGTGGTGGTCTAATCTCCACATTTTCCACCCGATTTTTCGTACCACCGCACCTTCGAAAATCGATGGAGCAGATTTTCCCATCATTTCTTTTCGCGAAGTCGCAGAACACAAAGAAAGGTTACAGTGACGCTTCACTTAGCAAACGTGGGATTGTTCGAAAATATTCGGGCGCAACGCCTCCCTTGTGTACTGCGAGCAGGACGTTATAAATTTGTGGCCTTTGTGCGGACGTCTCGTGGGTCCTTCGAGACCAAGAGATTGGCAAGGAACGTTTGGGGCAGTCAGCCTTTGCTCAGGTGAATTACTTCGTACGCGCATACGTTACGCGCAAGCGTTTGTGTGATACCCCCCTGTTGCACACCGCTTTGGCTGTAAATGTGGCCGTTCACTCAAGAGTCGCTGGCTCGGTCGTTGTGGGCTGCGTCTAGTGCGCACCGCTCAAGAGCAACGTGCCGACCAAGAAATGTGATAAACACCAGTAGCGCGCGCGCGCGCGTGTCTGTGTTTTCGCCTTTGGTAGTGATGACCGCTGCGGCTGCTCAAGACAGTAAAATGAGTTCGTACCTTTCATCAAACATCGGCTTTGCCTCTGCATGTGCACACATCTCTGGCCACACGCCTTCGCAGGAGGAAGTGGCTCATGATTTTGTTTTCCTCTCTTGACGTAATCGTATACCTCACGCACCATCGCAAAGACATGAAATTTTCACGATGTTTGTGTCACAGCTTGCATAAAAGTGGGCATGGAGTAGAAATAATGCCGAGAAGAACGGGTGCATTTCTGTCCTATGTATACCCGTGTCAGATGTAATTTCTCGCCGACTTTTGTGGCTGTTAGTGTGTTAGGTGGTCGGCATTCCTCGCCTTTTGTAGACTCCTCACACAGAAAAGGGACGATGGGCACGATACCGGATGCAGTAAAATAAATACTTAGGCGCAGGAAACATGAAGCGCTCCTCGACACCACCGCCACAACGATGAAAGAGCCAGGCCTGCGCGGAACTGCATGACAGTGACATGCGTAAGCTGGAGGAGCGACCTTCTTAGGAACATTTTAAACGCTTGAAAGAACTATGGTGCAAGTAGAGGTGTGGGGGTAGATATCCCCTGAATCATAACTCTCATCATGCCGCCAAGTAGGGAAGTACCCCCTACGCCATAATTACTGCGGTATTATAACATGCAAATCTGTATAACTGCACATCTTAGAGAGACTCTTGGAGTCGTTTCCCCGAGAACGAACCGAACTCTCGGCCCGACGGCGACCTGAGGTTTGGGCTTCTTTCTGCGCAGCTGTCTGTTGTGTCCGACGGTGCCTTGCTGCAGCCGCGCGCGTATCTCTGCGATTCACTTCTTCAGCACCGGTCCGCACTTTTCGAGGAGGCGCCATCAGGTACATCGAAGAGCGAAATTGAAGAAGATTGTTTCATAATGATGATGCTGATGATGCCTCTGGAATGGGTTCAGAGCTACAAAGCATGCAGCCCTGTGTTCTTTCAAATGATTCCTGGCACTCGCTATGCAATCCCCTTTCCGCGACGTGTAGTGGCGTATTATTATTCTGCCGCGTAACATTGCATTTGTTAATGCCATTCCTCGGCAGACCTTATACCTGTTTAGGCCTTTTAGCGAAGATTTTTCAAGCACAGGCGTGGCTCAGTGAACGGTAGAAATCGAATACTGAGCCACGCCTGCACTTGAAAAATCGTTCACAACGATTGCCGGTCCTCGTTATGACATGTTCGTAGTGCTTGGTTTATACAGCCTATGGAGATCGAGACTGTGTGATCGCCATGCGGAAAACCCACGCTCCACAAGATCATTCTACCATGAAACTGTAGCCTACGTAAGAAGTGTGTATGCGGCTCAAGAGTCGCCGCCTGAATGGATGCACTTGTTAGACGCAGGTGTGTGTTTGCCTGATTCATGGAGACGTTCTCTTCCAGATTTTTAACTTCAGTTGTCATTTCCATGTAATAAAGAAAAAAAGAACAGGCGTGGCTCAGTGGTATAATGCTTGACTGCCACGCAGAGGGTGTAGGTTCGAATCTACGCAGAGGTCGTGGTTTGAATCCTCCTCGGTCCTTGTTATTTTTTTTCTAAAATTTGCGCGATAGCGATTACGGACACCGGCGGCGGCGGACAACTACGGCGCGAAAATGACCCTTGTTGTGATCTCATAACAGCCTACGCTGTAATAATAATGGCGTATACGCTTCGATACTAACAGCAGGGGTCGGGTTACAGCGCTCAGTGTAGCAGAAAATGCGGCAAAATATGTTCATTCGTCCGGTGTGATTGCTTTGTCGTTACCAGTTTTGGTGATAATCACAGATAAAGTGGGGCGTCCTCCCGTCGGAGGACGTGAAGCAGAGGAAAATGAGAGATGTGGTGCCACACGGTATCAGTACTAAATAGGCTGTTCTTGTTTCTACTGTGCTTGAAGATTCGCCAGGCTGGAACAGAAGCAAACTGTGGCAAAATCCCGCACATGATACAATGAAGCCCTCCAAACAGTTCATCGCAACCGCAAAGTGTATGCGTTGCATTGTTGTACATACATTTTCGCGCTTTGTAGAACGCTTTGTTATGTATGTGTACTGCGCTTTATTACAGTAATGTTTATTACGACATAGTGCAGGAGTTAAATAAAGTGCACTATTAAAGACATTACAGATGACTAGCACACACATGCACGCGCGCACGCTTTAGTGAAGACAGTAAGTGAAATAGAAGAAATTGGGTACCATTTTGGCAAAATTTTTCAAGGGAATTTTACAAGCATGATACCTTACTATATTCTTCAGGTGTTGGAACATAAACAGCTCGTAGACAGCAGGTAAAATCGCACTCGCGCACTTCCGTGCACGCGCAACAAGCCTGTCGCATTTATTCCATCAACCCTATAGTCGCAGTGCACAAGAATGCAGTTGTGGACATGCGGCATGGAAGTCAACCGCTGAGCTAATAACATGGTGAAGGCCTGTTTGCCGATATCGAGTCTGTACACACTTTTGGAGCACCCCAACTTCCATATATGGCAGCCTCATGTCGACAGCACCAGGAGAACAGAAATTTGCTGAGTATTTGTAAACAACCGAAGAGTCCCTAAATGGGGGTCCTTTTACTTCATATCGGTTGACCAATGTTCGCTTAGACAACCACATCGCATCTAAAGCCTTACCTCATCCTTGCAAATTGCCAACGAGAGGCGAAGTCGCACGAGAGAAAAATAGTGCTGGTTGTCACATACACACATAGAAGAATGGGGCTATAGTTGCGCATGCCCGGAAGCTTTGTAATTCGCGTGCTTACGGTACCCTTTTCAAAACAGAAAAATCGTTGTTGTTCACGCATTCAAGTGCCATGCCTTACAGGCTTACTCCAGACACTGCAGAGGGAGGTGGCTGCAGGTGAAATAAAAGAAGAGACCGCCCGCGCAGACATGGAGGGGAGCATAGCTATCGCTCGTGAGCAGGGACAGTCGCGGCGGCGGTCGCCCTCAGACTTGAATGAAAAGAAGACACATTTCAAAAACCGAAGAGAGAAAAAAGAAAGAAAAGGACGGACTAAGCACACGCATGCACAGACATACACACAGCTCCGAGAGTGGGACTAACGACAGCAATTACTTGCTCACTGGGGGAGCACGAAGGAGAGGATACAGGAAGCCAGAGGAAAGGCCACAACATTGTAGTGTGTCCACCCCGCACCCCTAGACGCCCAGTCTCATCCCCCCTCTTTTTGTGATCTATTCTTCGCTTCTTCGCGTACTGTCCCCGGCTAGTATGAATGTTCGCAGAAGTGCGTCTCCTCCTCACCCAGAACCGGCCGGAGTTTCTTTTTCTCCGTTCTCCGCTACTCTGACCGAGTGGCGTAGCCTAGCGGGAAAATTTTAAACATAACCAAGATGGCGGCAGTGAGACCGCCACTATAGTGAACTAGAAGGAGATGTAGTGGCATGAACAGCTTCGCGCAGGCGGCCCGTTTTCGCATGGATGCCATCAGATGGCGCCACTGCAACTTTTCATACTACTATGGCGCGCCTGCCTACGTTTCCTGCGGCTTTTCCTCATGCATTAATTGCAGATGTCAATGTTACCGCAACTGCTATCGACACACAGCAATCTTACACGCGTGATTACTCATTATTTATACATTTCTGGTCGTGAATGTGCTGGTAGATCATTGCACCCAAACTTCGCGTTACGTAAAATGACTTTCTATGGGCCCAGATTTTGCGATACTAAACTGCACTGCGCCCTTTCAGCGACGTGGACATGAACGGAATGAAACATTATTGACGCGATGCGTGCGTTGATTTGTTCACAGTGTAGTCCGCAGCACCTCACTAGGCTGTTTCCCACCCTCCCACCACCAGTCAAGGCCCACTCCATGCCCACCTTCACTATAAGTTATTTCGCATGTAGGTTAGGTGCAGCATTCAAGAATTCAATGACAAAAAGGCAGGACCGAAATCTTATTTATTTAAGGAGCAGTGAGTAATGTCTAGCACCTGCTCAGTTTCAGATGTTTCGCACTTTCACGCTTCTTAATACTAGCCTGGTTTAGGCTTTTCGTAAAAAAGTGGAGGCGTGTTGTCACATAAAATGCTGTAACCTCAGCTGTGAGTCGCTCACAATGTTCTGGACACCCAAGTTCAATCTTCTTCTTCTGCCTAATGTGAATTAAAACATCAAGTACACTGTCAGAATGCAATTCGGAAAGGCTAAAGCATTCTGTAAACGCCTGTTCCAAATTTTCGACAAACGTGTAGAGCAAACTTGATGGGTAGAGAAGGCCACCATTGTCTCGCATTCTTGTGAATGTAGCCAGGTTCAAGCATTCTGCAGCCTCTTTTGTAATCAAGAGACGAGTTAGGCATGCCTCACACTCCGTCTTCAGGATGCACTTTCGGGCAACATACCCGGCAATGTAGAAAATAAGTCTGTTGTCACTGGAAGCTACAACACAGGATGAATGGTCAGGGGCACATTCTATAAGCAGGTGTTCTGCTGCACTCAAGTCTCCTGAATCAAGCAGTTTGTCAACAAGTTGTTGCTTAGTGCTTGGGCTAGCTTGGAGGCCAGCGTCTGCAGGCAGCAGAGCACTGAGAACACCTGCCTCGCAATTTCCTCTAGACACGGAGCACGCTAGGTTGCTGAAACTGAGGCAGTTAACTGTGATGATAAACTGCTGGGGCGTTGGGTGGGCGTTGCAGCCAGAAGATTGGCGTACAATTCCAAAAAGGCGCTCGACAGGGTCTTGACTCACTCTAGACGTCATGAGGTACCTATAGCCAAGATCTTCACATAGGTACTTCAAGAGGGCAAGCACACTTCCTATCGTCACTCGTAGTCCTGTTGCTGTAGATTTACTAAGGAAGCCTTGTTGCCCCTTTGTGCAATTTTCCCAGCTGTTCAGAAACTCTAGGAATGAATTAAGCTTCTCTACAGCAGGAGAATTGGGCCGCAGAGCCTCGGCAGGAAAGCGTGATGTCAGGATCTTGATGAGGTCATGAATGACTCTGCAAAAGGGAAGGAGAGAAGGTTATACTTTGTACATTGCCAGTGACACATGTAAGTTGCATTAACAGCAGAAAGGGCTACAAAGAAGCAACAAAAAGGTACTGTATAGCAGCAAATTTGCTCTAATTGAAAAACCTACCTGAAAAAGTTCAATGTAGCTGTGATGTCTCCAAAACGTTCCTCAATTGTGGTCTTGTAGAGCTCCATCCCATCAATGACATTTTTTCCAAAAAGCTGGAATGCTAATGAAACCCTCATCTTCTCGAAACTGTTGGGGTCCGTGTGACTGTTTGTGATCCCAGGCATTGCCTGCAAAGTGACACAACTCCGTGTGCCGTCCTCCTTGACAGCCTTCCGAACCACCCGCATAGAAACCTGAAATAAATGTAATGCGATAGTCACTCAACATATTTCCCATCTACGAAAACTAAAAATGCATTAAAGTAGTGCTGCACAAACTTACTTTTCCTTCAGGCACTTGGTAGTCAGATTTGAGCAGCCCATTGCGCAGACATTTTATTAAATGTGGGAAATCCGAGAGGAAGAATAGTTGACGATCGGAGTCCACAGGGTGCACAGCACTGCATCTAGTGCTGGTCAACGATGCAGCGATGCTCATTTTGGTCCACATTTTCCGGTTCCAGGTTGCACCATCTGAGGTAATGAAGTCTACTCGCAGGCCAGCTTTCTCTGCAAGAATTACAGCTTCGACCATGATCTTGGCCAGAAGACCACCTTCTACGTTTCCATGTGTGGCAAATGCTCCCAATATTTGAGTCCATTTGCCGACAAAAGGCACAAAAATTATGACCATCCCATGGTCACAGATAACATGCTTGTCCTCTGCTGAAGTGAAGGGGCCAAGGTCAACGAACCCATCCACATGACCCGCTGTGGTCACGGAAAGATGTTCTGAGAGCTTCATCTCATCCACTATTAGGCCACCGTGACGCGAGAAATTATCCATTGAGGAGGTTTTTTTGCTCAGCACTTCAAAAACCTTCTCACTGAATCCAAATCCAGTCCTGTACAGCTTCAGGTATTTACAAAGTGTGGATTTGCTTGGAAGCACTAGGATTTTTTCCTTCCTCAAATGTTCATAGAGTCGCGCACTCTTCATCTTCATAATTAAGCATTCAAGTACCCACTCATTTGAAAACTTCATTCCTCTGGTGCTTTTACGTGATGAGGCCTTAAATATATGAAGAGCTGCCTCACGCTGCTTTGGAGAGAGGGCTGCTATCTTTTCAGTCAGCTTCTCCTCTGCAATAGATTTGTTCGTGATCATCATTTCATTTAATTGCTCCTTTAATGAGTTTGCAGCTGCTTTTAAGGCGTGCTGTTTTCCGTTTGAGCAACTTGAGCCGATGAGCGAGGGTTTTTCCAGTAGACAGGCGCACAGCGGCGTTTACGCAGGATTTTCTAGTCAGCAAGGATTTTCGGAGAGTCTTGCATTTTGTGCACATCTGTCCTGAAAGTTAAGAAAAAGACAGGTGCATACTTTAGCAAACATGTCAGCAAAGATTGTGTGACTGTACAGAAATACGAAAAACATAATCCAGTTGTTTCAGCAAAGGTGAACCAATAAACCAGGCACTCGGTGAACAAATTAACTATGAATTTTTTTAGCCCGCTCACTGGTCACCAGGCCAGCTCTGTACCTGAAAAGCTCACTTTACGTATTTAGTTCACCTTAGCTGGAACTGCTTGTAAAAAGGAAATACCTTCTGCTGATACTGTTCCGAGGCACTGAAGGCTGGAGACACCATGTGCAGTGCTGGCAGTTGCAGCTCGCAGCTTTGTTGTCAGGGAGTGAGAAATCTGACTGAAATCATCTGTGTCCATGGCTCCTTTACAAGCATAGCTTGCATGTGCATCTCGCAAAATATTGCTTGCATCAGAGACAAAATTCACTGCTTTTTCAGCACACAGAACACCTTGAATATACACCTTCGCAGTAAAATTTGCTCCTGACGCTGTAAAACACACAGCTTTTTCATGCCACATCTCTAGTCTTTTCTCCATTTTCACAGATGTTGTGACGAACACTACGGCCTCGAGACTCTGAAGCTCAATTCGGCACCAGTCCATGGATGGAGCTTCCATGGTCCGTAGAGAGTCAAGAGAAAATGAAACACTGTCTGACACAGGGGAATCTTCATCTTGCGGCGCTCCAGCGTCATCCTCGCCACTACAGGATCGGGGCCTGCTTCGTTGGCACGCTTTTTTCTGCTGCGCTTCAGTAGTTGGTAGAGCTTTCCTCTTCCTTTCTGGCCTTTGTCGCGGCGTTGCTGTAGAAAGATATGATGGGCAGCCTGGAAGCAGCGTTGGCACCGCGTCCGGAGCCAGCGACGGCTTCCCTCTCGGAATCCGCACTTCGTTGCCGTTAATAACGTGCACATAGTCACGCAGAACTAAGTGCGGTTCAAAATGATGTTCACATACCGCCGAAGAAACGGTGAAAGCTTTATCCTTCCTGTGAAGGTTGCGCTCCCACTTCTTGCGGAGGACGTCGTCCTTCGGCGCCGCGAAAAGCGACGCCTTGGGTCCATTTGGGTAGCCCGTCCGGCAGCCCGGAGCGAAGCAGTGTGAATCAGTTCGCCTCTTCGCCATGCCGCGGGCTGCACGCGGCGAAGACGCACAGAACACACAGTCCACTCGAGAAGGCACTTCACATAAACGCAACACGCGCTTCCAACACCCAGGAATGTCTTGACAAACGCAGCAGAGGCAGGATGACGAACGTTGATCCGTGCACTACGCCAGACCCAGCCAACGCTTCTACACACTGAGTGACTGAGTCCGGCCGTCCGCGCCACGGTCGCCCTATGAAAAGGAGCAGCAGCGCCCCCAACAACCCTAGCGGCTTTCCAGGGCATAAAGGGACGCTGGCAAACCAGGCGCGTCTCTCCGGTCATGCCACTACATCTCCTTCTAGTTCACTATACCGCCACCTTAAGCGGCGGAAGCGTGGATGCAAATTGGGTCCGATTTTTTGTCAGAAGCACGAGTGCAGGAAACGTTTTTATTCAGTTCTATTGCGCAACTGCTGTTTTCACAAGATAACAGAGAACGCAGTTAAGCGGCGAAAGCGTGGATGCAAATTGATCCTAATTTATTTTAGAAAAACGACTGCAGAAAACGACGTATTTATTCAATTACGTTGCGCAACTGCTGTTTTCACTAAACAGGGAACGCAGTTAAGCGGTAGAAGCGTTGATGCAAATTGGTCCCGATTTTCAGTTAGAAACACGAGTGCAGGAAACAACGTTTCTATTCAATTACGTTGCACAACTCCTGTTTTCGCTAAACAACAGGGAACGCAGTTAAGCGGCGAAAGCGTGGATGCAAATTGATCTTTATTTTTTGTTAGAAAAAAAAGCTGCAGGAAACGACGTTATTATTGAATTACGTTGCGCTACTGCTGTTTTCACTAAACAGGGAACGCAGTTAAGCGGCGGAAGCGTGGATGCAAATTGGGTCCGATTTTTTGTCAGAAGCACGAGTGCAGGAAACAACGTTTTTGTTCAGTTCTATTGCGCAACTGCTGTTTTCACAAGATAACAGAGAACGCAGTTAAGCGGCGAAAGCGTGGATGCAAATTGATCCTTATGTTTTGTTAGAAAAACGACTGCAGGGAACGACGTTATTCTTCAATTACGTTGCGCAACCCCTGTTTTCACTAAATAACAGGGAATGCAGTTAAGCGGCGAAAGCGTGGATGCAAATTGATCCTAATTTATTTTAGAAAAACGACTGCAGAAAACGACGTTATTATTCAATTACGTTGCGCAACTGCTGTTTTCACTAAACAGGGAGCGAGTTAAGCGGCGGAACCGTGGATGCAAATTGGTCCTGATGTTTCGTTAGAAATACGAGTGCAGGAAACTACGTTTTTATTCGATTACGTTGCGCAAATCCTGTTTTCACTAAATAACAGGGAACGCAGTTAAGCGGCGACAGCGTGGATGCAAATTGATCCTTATGTTTTGTTAGAAAAACGACTGCAGGAACGACCGTTATTATTCAATTACGTGCGGCATCTTCTGTTTTTCACTAAATAACAGGGAACAGGTAAGCGGCCGGAAGCGTGGATACAAATGATCCTTATTTTTTTAGAAAAAACAACTGCAGGAACGACGTTATTATTCAATTACGTGTCGCAACTCGTGTTTTCACTAAATAACAGGGAACGCAGTTAAGCAGCGAAAGCGTGGATGCAAATTGATCTTTATTTTTTGTTAGAAAAAACGGAGGAACGACGTTATTATTCAATACGTGTCGCAACTGCCCTGTTTTCACTAAATAACAGGGAACGCAGTTAAGCAGCGAAAGCGTGGATGCAAATTGTCCTTCATTTTTGTTAGGAACATTAGGGCAGGAAACGACGTATTATTCAATTACGTAGCGCACTCCTCTTTCACTAAATACCAGGGAAACACAGTTAAGCGGCGGAAGCGTGGATGCAAATTGATCCTTATTTTTGTTAGAAAAAGGACTGCAGGAAACGACGTTATTATTCAACGGACGTTGCGCAACTGCTGTTTTCACTAAATAACAGGGAACGCAGTTAAGCGGCGAAAGCGTGGATGCAAATTGTTCCTCATGTTTTGTTAGGAACATTAGTGCAAGGAACGACATTATTATTCAGTTACGAAGCGCATCTCCTCTTTTCACTAAACAACAGGGAACACAGTTAGGCGGCGGAAGCGTGGAGGCAAATTGGTCCCGATTTTTGTCAGAAACGCGACTGCAGGAAACGACGTTATTATTCAATTACGTTGCGCAACTGCTGTTTTCACTAAACAGGGAACGCAGTTAAGCGGCGGAAGCGTGGACGCAAATTGGTTACGATATTTTTCAGAAACACGAGTGCAGAAAACAACGTTTCTATTCAATTCCATTGCGCAACTCCTGTTTTCACAAAATAACAGGGAACGCAGTTAAGCGGTGAGAAAGCCTGGATGGAAATTGATCCTTATTTTTTGTTAGAAAAACGACTGCAGCAAACGACGTTATTATTCAATTACGTTGCGGAACTGCTGTTTTCACTAAATAACAGGGAACGCAGTTAAGCGGCGAAAGCGTGGATGCAAATTGGTCCTCATTTTTTGTTAGAAAAACGACTGCAGGAAACGACGTTATTATTCAATTACGTTGCGCAACTGCTGTTTTCACTAAACAGGTAACGCAGTTAAGTGGCGGAAGTGTGGATCCAAATTGGTCCCGATTTTTTGTCAGAAACACGAGTGCAGAAAACAACGTTTTTATTCAATTCCATTGCGCAACTCCTGTTTTCACTAAATAAGACGCAACGCAGTTAAGCGGCGAAAGCGTGGATGCAAATTGGTCCTCATTTTTTGTTAGAGAAACGACTGCAGGAAACGACGTTATTATTCAATTACGTTGCGGAACTGCTGTTTTCACTAAATAACAGGGAACGCAGTTAAGCGGCGAAAGCGTGGATGCAAATTGATCCTTATTTTTTGTTAGAAAAACGACTGCGGGAAACGACGTTACCATTCAATTACGTTGCGGAACTGCTGTTTTCAATAAACAGGGAGCGAGTTAAGCGGCGGAAGCGTGGATGCGAATTGGTCCTGATGTTTCGTTAGAAACACGAGTGCAGGAAACGACGTTATTATTCAATTACGTTGCGGAACTGCTGTTTTCACTAAATAACAAGGAACGTAGTTAAGCGGCGGAAGCGTGGATGCAAATTGATCCTTATTTTTTATTAGAAAAACGACTGCAGGAAACGACGTTTTTATTCAATTACATTGCGCAACTGCTTTTTTCACTAAATAACAGGGAACGCAGTTAAGCGGCGATAGCGTGGATGCAAATTGTTCCTCATTTTTTGGTAGGAACATTAGTGCAAGGAACGACGTTATTATTCAATTACGTAGCGCATCTCCTCTTTTCACTAAACAACAGGGAACACAGTTAAGCGGCGGAAGCGTGGATGCAAATTGGTCCCGATATTCGGTTAGAAACACGAGTGCAAGAAACGACGTTTTTATTCTATTACGTTGCGCAACTCCTGTTTTCACTAAATAACAGGGAACGTAGTTAAGCAGCGAAAGCGTGGATGCAAATTAATCCTTATTTTTTTAGAAAAACGACTGCAGGAAACGACGTTATTATTCAATTACGTTGCGGAACTGCTGTTTTCACTAAATAACAAGGAACGTAGTTAAGCGGCGGAAGCGTGGATGCAAATTGATCCTTATTTTTTATTAGAAAAACGACTGCAGGAAACGACGTTTTTATTCAATTACATTGCGCAACTGCTTTTTTCACTAAATAACAGGGAACGCAGTTAAGCGGCGATAGCGTGGATGCAAATTGTTCCTCATTTTTTGGTAGGAACATTAGTGCAAGGAACGACGTTATTATTCAATTACGTAGCGCATCTCCTCTTTTCACTAAACAACAGGGAACACAGTTAAGCGGCGGAAGCGTGGATGCAAATTGGTCCCGATATTCGGTTAGAAACACGAGTGCAAGAAACGACGTTTTTATTCTATTACGTTGCGCAACTCCTGTTTTCACTAAATAACAGGGAACGTAGTTAAGCAGCGAAAGCGTGGATGCAAATTAATCCTTATTTTTTTAGAAAAACGACTGCAGGAAACGACGTTATTATTCAATTACGTTGCGCAACTCCTGTTTTCACTAAATAACAGGGAATGCAGTTAAGCGGCGAAAGCGTGGATGCAAATTGATCTTTATTTTTTGTTAGAAAAACGAGTGCAGGAAACGACGTTATTATTCAATTACGTTGCGCAACTCCTGTTTTTACTAAATAACAGGGAACAAGGTTAAGCGGCGAAAGCGTGGATGCAAATTAATCCTCATTTTTTTAGAAAAACGACTGCAGGAAACGACGTTATTATTCAATTACGTTGCGCAACTCGTGTTTTCACTAAATAACAGGGAACGCAGTTAAGCGGCGAAAGCGTGGATGCAAATTAATCCTTATTTTTTTAGAAAAACGACTGCAGGAAACGACGTTATTATTCATTTACGTTGCGCAACTCCTGTTTTCACTAAATAACAGGGAATGCAGTTAAGCGGCGAAAGCGTGGATGCAAATTGATCTTTATTTTTTGTTAGAAAAACGAGTGCGGGAAACGACGTTTATTATTCAATTACGTTGCGCAACTCCGGTTTCACTAAATAACAGGGAACGAGGTTAAGCGGCGAAGCGTGGATGCAGAATTAATCCGTATTTTTTTAGAAAACGACTGCAGAAACGACGTTTTATTCAATTACGGTGCGCAACTCCTGTTTTCACTAATAACAGGGAACGCAGTTAAGCGCGGAAAGCGTGGATGCAAATTGAATCCTTATTTTTTTAGAAAAACGAGTGCAGGAAACGACGTTATTATTCAAGTTACGTTGCGCAACTCCTGTTTCACTAAATAACAGGGAACGCAGTTAAGCGGCGAAAGCGTGGATGCAAATTGATCCTTATTTTTGTTAGAAAAACGAGCTGCAGGAAACGACGTTATTATTCAATTACGTTGCGCAACTCCTGTTTTCACTAAATAACAGGGAACAGCAGTTAAGCGGCGAAAGCGTGGATGCAAATTGATCCTCATTTTTGTTAGAAAAACGACGTGCAGGAAACGACGTTTATTATTCAATTACGTTGCGCAACTCGTGTTTTCACTAAATAACAGGGAACGCAGTTAAGCGGCGAAAGCGTGGATGCAAATTAATCCTTATTTTTTCTTAGAAAAACGACTGAAGGAAACGACGTTATTATTCAGTTACTTAGCGCAACTCCTGTTTTCACTAAACAAGAGGCAACGCAGTTAAGCGGCGAAAGCGTGGATGCAAATTGATCCTTATTTTTTGTTAGAAAAACGACTGCGGGAAACGACGTTACTATTCAATTACGTTGCGGAACTGCTGTTTTCAATAAACAGGGAGCGAGTTAAGCGGCGGAAGCGTGGGTGCGAATTGGTCCTGATATTTCGTTAGAAACACGAGTGCAGGAAACGACGTTCCCATTCAATTACGTTGCGGAACTGCTGTTTTCAATAAACAGGGAGCGAGTTAAGCGGCGGAAGCGTCGATGCGAATTTGTCCTGATGTTTCTTTAGAAACACGAGTGCAGGAAACGACGTTATTATACGTTGCGCAAATGCTGTTTTCACTAAACAGGGAACCCCAGTTAAGCGGCGAAAGCGTGGATTCAAATTGATCCTTATCTTTTGTTAGAAAAATGACTGCAGCAAACGACGTTATAATTCAATTACGTTGCGGAACTGCTGTTTTCACTAAATAACAGGGAACGCAGTTAAGCGGCGAAAGCGTGGATGCAAATTGGTCCTCATTTTTTGTTAGAAAAACGACTGCATGAAACGTCGTTATTATTCAATTACGTTGCGCAACTGCTGTTTTCACTAAACAGGGAACGCAGTTAAGTGGCGGAAGTGTGGATGCAAATTGGTCCCGATATTTTGTCAGAAACACGAGTGCAGAAAACAACGTTTTTATTCAATTCCATTGCGCAACTCCTGTTTTCACAAAATAACACGGAACGCAGTTCAGCGGCGAAAGCGTGGATGGAAATTGATCCTTATTTTTTCTTAGAAAAACGACTGAAGGAAACGACGTTATTATTCACTTACGTAGCGCAACTGCTGTTTCACTAAATAACAGGGAACGCAGTTAAGCGGCGAAAGCGTCGTGGATGCACATTGGTCCTCATTTTTTGTTAGGAAAAACGACTGCATGAAACGTCGTTATATTCATTACGTTGCGCAACTGTGTTTTCACTAAACAGGGAACGCAGTTAAGTGGCGGAAGTGTGGATGCAAATTGGTCCGATATTTTGTCAGAAACACGAGTGCAGAAAACAACGTTTTTATTCAATTCCATTGCGCAACTCCTGTTTTCACAAAATAACACGGAACGCAGGTCAGCGGCGAAAGCGTGGATGGAAATGATCTTATTTTTTCTTAGAAAAAAGACTGAAGGAAACGTACGTTATTATTCACTTACGTAGCGCAACTCCTGTTTTCACTAAATAATAGGCAACGCAGTTAAGCGGCGAAAGCGTGGATGCAAATTGATCCTTATTTTTTGTTAGAAAAACGACTGCGGGAAACGACGTTACTATTCAATTACGTTGCGGAACTGCTGTTTTCAATAAACAGGGAGCGAGTTAAGCGGCGGAAGCGTGGATGCGAATTGATCCTTATTTTTTATTAGAAAAACGACTGCAAGAAACGACGTTTTTATTCAATTACGTTGCGCAACTGCTTTTTTCACTAAATAACAGGGAACGCAGTTAAGCGGCGAAAGCGTGGATGCAAATTGTTCCTCATTTTTTGGTAGGAACATTAGTGCAAGGAACGACGTTATTATTCAATTACGTAGCGCATCTCCTCTTTTCACTAAACAACAGGGAAAACAGTTAAGCGGCGGAAGCGTGGATGCAAATTGGTCCCGATATTCGGTTAGAAACACGAGTGCAGGAAACGACGTTATTATTCAATTACGTTGCGGAACTGCTGTTTTCACTAAATAACAAGGAACGTAGTTAAGCGGCGGAAGCGTGGATGCAAATTGATCCTTATTTTTTATTAGAAAAACAACTGCAGGAAACGACGTTTTTATTAAATTACATATCGCAACTGCTTTTTTCACTAAATAACAGGGAACGCAGTTAAGCGGCGAAAGCGTGGATGCAAATTGTTCCTCATTTTTTGGTAGGAACATTAGTGCAAGGAACGACGTTATTATTCAATTACGTAGCGCATCTCCTCTTTTCACTAAACAACAGGGAAAACAGTTAAGCGGCGGAAGCGTGGATGCAAATTGGTCCCGATATTCGGTTAGAAACACGAGTGCAGGAAACGACGTTATTATTCAATTACGTTGCGGAACTCCTGTTTTCACTAAATAACAAGGAACGTAGTTAAGCGGCGGAATCGTGGATGCAAATTGATCCTTATTTTTTATTAGAAAAACGACTGCAGGAAACGACGTTTTTATTCAATTACATTGCGCAACTGCTTTTTTCACTAAATAACAGGGAACGCAGTTAAGCGGCGAAAGCGTGGATGCAAATTGTTCCTCATTTTTTGGTAGGAACATTAGTGCAAGGAACGACGTTATTATTCAATTACGTAGCGCATCTCCTCTTTTCACTAAACAACAGGGAAAACAGTTAAGCGGCGGAAGCGTGGATGCAAATTGGTCCCGATATTCGGTTAGAAACACGAGTGCAAGAAACGACGTTTTTATTCAATTACGTTGCGCAAATCCTGTTTTCACTAAATAACAGGGAACGTAGTTAAGCGGCGAAAGCGTGGATGCAAATTAATCCTTATTGTTTTTAGAAAAACGACTGCAGGAAACGACGTTGTTATTCAATTACGTTGCGCAACTCCTGTTTTCACTAAATAACAGGGAATGCAGTTAAGCGGCGAAAGCGTGGATGCAAATTGATCTTTATTTTTTCTTAGAAAATCGAGTGCAGGGAACGACGTTATTATTCAGTTACGTTGCGCAACTCCTGTTTTCACTAAATAACAGGGAACGAGGTTAAGCGGCGAAAGCGTGGATGCAAATTAATCCTTATTTTTTTTAGAAAAACGACTGCAGGAAACGACGTTATTATTCAATTACGTTGCGCAACTCCTGTTTTCACTAAATAACAGGGAGCGCAGTTTAGCGGCGAAAGCGTGGATGCAAATTGATCTTCATTTTTTGTTAGAAAAACGAGTGCAGGAAAGTACGTTTTTATTCAATTACGTTGCGCATCTCCTGTTTTCACATAATAACAGGGAACGCAGTTAAGCGGCGAAAGCGTGGATGCAAATTAATCCTTATTGTTTTTAGAAAAACGACTGCAGGAAACGACGTTATTATTCAAGTACCTTGCGCAACTCCTCTTTTCGCTAAACAACAGGGAACGCAGTTAAGCGGCGAAAGCGTGGATGCAAATTAATCCTTATTTTTTTTAGAAAAACGACTGCAGGAAACGACGTTATTATTCAATTACGTTGCGCAACTCCTGTTTTCACTAAATAACGGGGAATGCAGTTAAGCGGCGAAAGCGTGGATGCAAATTGATCTTTATTTTTGTTAGAAACACGAGTGCAGGAAACGACGTTTTTATTCAATTACGTTGCGCAACTCCTGTTTTGACATAATAACAGGGAACGCAGTTAAGCGGCGAAAGCGTGGATGCAAATTGATCCTTATTTTTTTTTAGAAAAACGACTGCAGGAAACGACGTTATTATTCAATTACTTTGCGCAACTGCTGTTTTCAGTAAACAGGGAACCCCAGTTAAGCGGCGAAAGCGTGGATTCAAATTGACCCTTATCTTTTGTTAGAAAAACGACTGCAGGAAACGACGTTATTATTCAATTACGTTGCGGAACTGCTGTTTTCACTAAACAGGGAACCCCAGTCCCAGCTAGCACACAAAACCAAAAAGACGTCTTATTGGGGGATTAACGTCTTGGTTCGCGTGGCTGACGTCTCAAAGACGTCAGCCACGGGAACTAAGCGGGAGCGACATCAAAGGGACAATGAATCCGTCTTCGAAACGTCCTACGCAAGACGGTAAGCAGACGTGGGAGAATACCGCCCCCCCCCCCTCCCTCGCCACCGGAGATAAAAACGCAGGGCATGGCTCAAAGCGTCGGCGGGCGTCGGCGCAATGCACGGGGCGCCGAGATGTCGCCAGCTGCAATGGGGCCGGGAGGGAGGCGCCAGAATGTCCGGCTCCTTCTCGCCGGTCGCCGGGGGGATGAGGTGAGAGGGCGCAGGCTGGCGCAAACACGCGGAGACACGAAGCAAAGGCAGCGGAGCTCGTTTGCGTGGTTGGAGGTGGAGTCAGTGTAGTCAAGTTGTTGGCGGCCGGCTCATCCTTCGTTTCTGGCGAAAATTCCGTTACCGTGCTGCAACTGCTGCGTGTGTTTGTGTGGTGGCATTATGTTCTTTCTACTTTCCTCCTTACGTTAACCCTGGTTCAATCCCGGCGTTTCTGTGACTGGATCCCGTAACACCAATAACTACGTCTCGCCGAAAATAAATGTAAGTACCACATTTGAATGGCTTAGCATGATGCCTGTGAGATCACTCATGTGTTCCGCGGATAGGGCAAATCGGTCTGTGACAGATACAAGGAGGATTAATGCTATGTAAGCTCTAAGATAGTTGACGCATTAAACGCAAAGCAACGCAACTGCTGTTTTATTATTCAGATCACCGTGTATGAAGGCATTCTGAAACTTTCTTAGGTCTATGTGCGTGTTCAGCCTGATTAGTGAGTAAGGAGTGCATTGGATTCGTTCCCACCATCCTGTAATTTGGTCGTTACGGGTAGCGAGTGCAGCGCCTGTACAACAATGTGGGATAGTAGTAATTTACTCGTGTCTTACACAGACGAATACATGCAAGTGATATCACGCGTTGTAGGGCAACCGTTGCTGCGCGTTCTTTCACTGTGGCATTGCAGTCGTGAGATTTCAGTTCAGGGCTGCGAAATTTACGTGCATGTGATGTGGATGTGAAACTCGCGCACTGTTTGTTGCGGCATGTCAGCAGAACTGCCGCAGGCAATCATGACGTCTTATGGTGGTGGAATGACTTCTCGCAGCTCAGCATTCATATGAGCATGAGTGTCGTTGTGCTCGTTCTCGGTCACATTTAAACTTTGTCAGAGGCATGTGACTCGTTTGCGAATGTTCGTTATTATTATTTCTCATTGTCCACGCTGTTGCGGTTTTCTGCATTTTGGGGTTCGTCATTCTTGCAGACCGCAAATACCAAAACAATTACACGACCTGTTATGTGGTTCCACAGTATTGTTACAGGGACGCTGTTGTGCACAGTAGATTTTTGGTATGCCATAAGCTCTCCAACTTAATGAGCATTGTCTGTTTGCTCATTAAGTTGTTTTTAACAAATAAAGAACGAGCCCTTGACCCCTTCCCTTTCGTTATAAGCTGTCCCGTGTTTCACGTGGTACGGACTGGGGAGTGAAGACTTGAACCAGGTTGCTGGGCGCAGGACAGAGATGATAGCGCAGGACAGAGATGATAAGGGGACGAACAACGAACTCAATTAGTACGTCGGGCTATGGGTGAGCGGCGTGTTACGACGACCTATACATGAACGTTTGGGCGTATTTTGTTTATTTTTATTATATATTACGGGCGCCGCCAGCTTGTCCGGTGCCGGGATCTAGCGGTGCAGGCCTATACCTGTATCGTCAAATCAAAGTCACGGTGCCATTCAACAGTTTTCTGCGGAACGTTTGACATTTTCCTCCTACCCCGCGGCATACTCGCTATCCCAAATGAGCCATATTTCGTTGCATTGTACTAACTTCACTATTACCTCATGGAAGGCCGTTTGTGCAGGCGAACTCGAAGCCACAGCGAAAATTTGTTGATGCTATGCACAGCTGTGGTGCGCAGTCACTGTGCCCGTCGATCGCGCGACCTTGAAGGTCCCATTTACTAAAGGAGCCCTGCAACATTTGTAATCTCGATGGCAAACGATGCCTAACAGTCGTGGAGGTTATTGTGAACGTGTGAGCCAAATATTATTGAGCTGCGTGCACCAGGAAATTTTTTATTTGGTTTCAAACACAGCTGTAATTCACATTGCTCTTCGTTCCAACAAATGTCACTAGGCCGTGGACTACTTTGCTCGAGGCAGATATATCACTGGCTGAACTTACGGTCACCGAAAGGTAGTCTGGAATTATATGTTCATTTTGCATTAAAGAAATAAAGGCAATCTGAGTGCCTGTCTTTAAGAAGACCGAGGTGAGCGAAGGGACCTAATCGTTGGCGCCAGTGACGTTACTTGTTGAAAGAAGAGCAGGCAAGTCGTGGGTCGGTGCTGCTAGGGACGTCACTTGTTGAAAATTAGCAGGCGATTACATGATGTATTTAAAATGAAACTGCAAATCCACTGCTGCTTGCAGCACAATAACATTTGGCTCACACGTTCACAGAAGCCTCAACGACTGATTGGCACCGTTTGCTCAGTGTGTTCAAAAAGTGTTGCAGGGACCCTTTCATACCGAGTGCGCAGTTAGCACGTAAGCACGCCTCGAAGAATATTTCCACCGTCTAAGTGTGAAGCATGTGTGTCACTCGATTTCTACATGCTGCGTATGGGGATGCGTCCAAAATAAACTACGAATCAGTAATGTGCAGTTTAACGTTCACGAGTCACATACTATTCGGCGGTGGTAGCATCAGCAGATGCATCAAGCTTCCTGCGAAGACGGCCCGAACACCACTGTATAAATGAGAGAGACATAGACACTGCGCCTTTGCCGCAGGCCGGCTGTTGTATCCTGACTTCTTTCTTCTCTTTTCGTCGCTGGGCATCTAGCACGAGCGTCCAAGCTTTGGCGGAGCTCGCTGAGCTTCGTATATATGTATGTACATAGGTATATGTACTACATACAATCCTGGGAGTGTTAGATTGTATGTGCACATATACCCGATAGAAGGGACGGGGGGGACGACCGCCTTCTTAGCTCAGCGGTAGAGCATCGGATGCCTTATCCGAAGGTCGTGGGTTCGGTTCCCACAGAAGGCAGGTTTGTCTTTTCGTCCACTAAAATTCCTTTATACTTACTCCACAAGATAATACTACAATTAAGAACCCCAATAACTTCTCCTATGCTTTCCTAAGCTTCATAGTTTGTTGCTTCGCTATATATATATATATATATATATGGTGCAGGCAGCAGTGGAGAAGAACCAGGCACTCGAAGAAAATTCATTTTGGGTGTTTTTCTATTGCAAGTTGCAGGATATTATGAACACTTCCTGTAAAGGGCGCAGTCTATGACAGAGATGCATTTCAAATTTCGTTCCTCAAAGCACAGTTGTAGAACAGCTTTATAGAAAATAACGGCCCCATTTTTTTTTCCTTTGCAGGAATACATGCGTTTTAATTGGCGGTTGTACGCATAACCTGATAGGGCACCAACTGCGTTCTACCACGGCCCCACCGCGGTTCTACATTGAAAGCTTTTCCGCGACGGCGGTTTCAGCGTGTCATATGATGCCAGTAGCATCGTATTCACCAGCTGCACTAAGCCTGGACACTACAACTAGTTTTTGATGAGTGTGAACGTGAACTGGTTGCGCGTTTGGTGGAGGTTGCATTCTCAAAGGAGTTGGCTGTTAGAAGTGTTTTGTTTAATGACTACGTATAAGGTAACAGTATTTCTTCTAAGTGTGAAACAGGGCGAAATTCGGAGACTCTCAGCTTAATCCTGCACATGTAGACCTGATGGTTATTTGAAGTCCCTTTTAGGAATAGCTTCATGTGCTGGGTGCCAAAATCTTCTTTTTCTTTTTTGGCTTCCAACTGATGCTTGCCAGTCTGATCGCCGTTCATGTCAGATTTGCATAGATGTGCGTAATACAGTGCTTTGTAGAGAGCCACATCTGTATTTTGTATATGTAATTGAGAATATTGCTTCCTTTTTTTTTTCGTCGCCTCAACACTGTCTCCACTGTATTCGACTTCGAGCACGTATGTTGCTTCATTATGAAACGGAGGTTGCTTCGATGTGAGAGATTGTGCACTGCATTGCGACGTTGTTCATTATACCGACTTTGTTAATATTTCATGCGCTAATTTCTTTGAAGGTCACTTTGGTCAACATTCATTGACACTTGATTGATGTTTTTGGTTGTCTTTTAAAGTTTGCCTCATTACATCAGCTGATGTCCTAGACAAATTTTCACTTTCATGTCTGAGTCATATTTGAGTTCCTTTGTTTATATTCCTTGATTTTATGCGGTGAAGATACTGCATAATGTGATTGAAAGCGGCTATCACACAGTAATCCATTGTTCTGTCTCCGCTCATATAACCGGATGCGCTGCTCTCATTGTGAAAAGCGCATAGTCGTTTGGCTGTTGATTATTGTGTGACTACTAGTGTGCTCTTTCTGTAAGCCTCTAGCCGTTAATAAGTTCCAAATATATTTAAAGTATTTCTTTTGCAGTTCCTTTTGAATATTTGTGGTTTTGTTTTTCTCGCATTTATCATTTTCTTATTTTTTTAACTTGCAGTTAGTTTCTCAATAAAATGTTGATGTAGCAGTGTTTCGACTTCGTGATCATTGGCACAGAGGCCTCCTTGTTAGGCCGCTTGCCATGAAACTGTCTATCCTTCACTGTAGAAAGATATGTCATTACTATTTTTGGTAGGTTTGCTCCATACTCTACAAATTACATGCTAGATTGATTTTTGTATTCATGACAACCAATTTTGACTTAAATGCTAAGACTGATGAAGCCTTTCTTGAGAACTGTGCACCTACCTTACTGCACTATTTTTGCCCTGTTGCACTCAGTGCTGATGCCTTTAACCACGAGAAAAAGAAGTTCCAGGCAAGTGCGATGCCAGCACTTCTTCCTATGACGTAACTACGATAGTATTCGGCTGGCACTACCCCCCACTCTGCAGCACCGAAAAGATTATGGTGCACCTGGTAACATAGCAGGTCGCAGCTACTACCACAAAGGCAGGGACGGCGTCCGCGGATCGGGGTGCCCCCCAAAATTATGATCCCGTTGACACCTTCAGAACCACAGAGTTAATGCCTTAGGGGTGCAAAAAATGTCTTGTGGTTATTTGTACCCCTAAGGCGTTAGCTTACACTCTGAGGGTGGTAACCAGATCAAAATTTTGGTGGGCGCGCCCCGTTCCCGAACACGATTCCTGCTTCTTTTTCAGATTACAGCTAACGTTTCAGGAACAGCTTTTTGATGACGTCTTTGGTAAGTCTTTAAACGGGTTCAGAAATCCCGGTAAATGGGATTATTGGAGGCTCCCACAAGCCGTCGAAAAGACCAGCTTTTTGATGACGTCTTTGGTAAGTCTTTAAACGGATTCAGAAATCCCGGTAAATGGGATTATTGGAGGCTCCACCAAGCCGTCGAAAAGACCAGTTTTTGATGACGTTTCAAAGACGTTCAGGAAACGTCTCGTATATGTGCAACAAGACGGACATTAGACGAGATATACGACGTCTTCTAGACCAAAACTTCTTACGCGTGCCGTCTCTGAGACGTCGTTAACGTCTCAGATATCCGTCTCGAAGACGTCTTAAATCCTTTGTGTGCTAGCTGGGGTTAAGCGGCGAAAGCGTGGATTCAAATTGATCCTTATCTTTTGTTAGAAAAATGACTGCAGGAAACGACGTTATTATTCAATTACGTTGCGGAACTGCTGTTTTCACTAAATAACAGGGAACGCAGTTAAGCGGCGAAAGCGTGGATGCAAATTGGTCCTCATTTTTTGTTAGAAAAACGACTGCAGGAAACGACGTTATTATTCAATTACGTTGCGCAACTGCTGTTTTCACTAAACAGGGAACGCAGTTAAGTGGCGGAAGTGTGGATGCAAATTGGTCCCGATTTTTTGTCAGAAACACGAGTGCAGAAAACAACGTTTTTATTCAATTCCATTGCGCAACTCCTGTTTTCACAAAATAACACGGAACGCAGTTCAGCGGCGAAAGCGTGGATGGAAATTGATCCTTATTTTTTCTTAGAAAAACGACTGAAGGAAACGACGTTATTATTCAGTTACGTAGCGCAACTCCTGTTTTCACTAAATAAGAGGCAACGCAGTTAAGCGGCGAAAGCGTGGATGCAAATTGATCCTTATTTTTTGTTAGAAAAACGACTGCGGGAAACGACGTTACTATTCAATTACGTTGCGGAACTGCTGTTTTCAATAAACAGGGAGCGAGTTAAGCGGCGGAAGCGTGGATGCGAATTGGTCCTGATGTTTCGTTAGAAACACGAGTGCAGGAAACGACGTTATTATTCAATTACGTTGCGGAACTGCTGTTTTCACTAAATAACAAGGAACGTGTTTAAGCGGCGGAAGCGTGGATGCAAATTGATCCTTCTTTTTTATTAGAAAAACGACTGCAGGAAACGACGTTTTTATTCAATTACATTGCGCAACTGCTTTTTTCACTAAATAACAGGGAACGCAGTTAAGCGGCCAAAGCGTGGATGCAAATTGTTCCTCATTTTTTGGTAGGAACATTAGTGCAAGAACCGACGTTATTATTCAAATACGTAGCGCATCTCCTCTTTTCACTAAACAACAGGGAAAACAGTTAAGCGGCGGAAGCGTGGATGCAAATTGGTCCCGATATTCGGTTAGAAACACGAGTGCAAGAAACGACGTTTTTATACAATTACGTTGCGCAACTCCTGTTTTCACTAAATAACAGGGAACGTAGTTAAGCGGCGAAAGCGTGGATGCAAATTAATCCTTATTTCTTTAGAAAAACGACTGCAGGAAACGACGTTATTATTCAATTACGTTGCGCAACTCCTGTTTTCACTAAATAACAGGGAATGCAGTTAAGCGGCGAAAGCGTGGATGCAAATTGATCTTTATTTTTGTTAGAAAAACGGGTGCGGGAAACGACGTTATTATTCAATTACGTTGCGCAACTCCTGTTTTCACTAAATAACAGGGAATGCAGTTAAGCGGCGGAAGCGTGGATGCAAATTGGTCCCGATATTCGGTTAGAAACACGAGTGCAGGAAACGACGTTTTTATTCAATTACGTTGCGCAACTCCTGTTTTCACATAATAACCGGGAACGCAGTTAAGCGGCGAAAGCGTGGATGCAAATTGATCCTTACTTTTTTTTAGAAAAACGACTGCAGGAAACGACGTTATTATTCAATTACTTTGCGCAACTGCTGTTTTCACTAAACAGGGAACGCAGTTAAGCGGCGGAAGCGTTGATGCAAATTGGTCGTGATTTTCGGTTAGAAACACGAGTGCTGGAAACAACGTTTTTATTCAATTACATTGCGCAACTCCTGTTTTCGCTAAACAACAGCGAACGCAGTTAAGCGGCGAAAGCGTGGATGCAAACTGATCCTTATTTTTTGTTAGAAAAACGACTGTAGGAAACGACGTTTTTATTCAATTAGGTTGCGCAACTCCTGTTTTCACAAAATAACAGGGAACGCAGTTAAGCGACGAAAGCGTGAATGCAAATTGATCCTTATTTCTTTTTAGAAAAACGACTGCAGGAAACGACGTTATTGTTCAATTACGTTGCGCAACTCCTGTTTTCACTAAATAACAGGGAATGCAGTTAGGCGGCGAAAGCGTGGATGCACATTGATCCTTATTTTTTGTTAGAAGAACGACTGCAGGAAACGACGTTATTATTCAATTACGTTGCGGAACTGCTGTTCTCACAAACAGGGAACGCAGTTAAGCGGCGAAAGCGTGGATGCAAATTGGTCCTTATTTTTTGTTAGAAAAACGACTGCTGGGAACGACGTTATTATTCAATTACGTTGCGCAACTGCTGTTTCCACTAAACAGGGAACGCAGTTAAGCGGCGGAAGCTTGGATGCAAATTGATCCCGATTTTTGGTTAGAAACACGAGTGCAGGAAACAAAGTTTTTATTCAGTTACATTGCGGAACTCCTGTTTTCAATAAATAACAGGGAACGCAGTTAAGCGGCGGAAACGTGGATGCAAATTGATCCTTATTTTTTGTTAGAAAGACGACTGCAGGAAACGACGTTATTATTCAATTACGTTGCGGAACTGCTGTTTTCACTAAATAACAGGGAACGCAGTTAAGCGGCGAAAGCGTGGATGCAAATTGGTCCTCTTTTTTTGTTAGAAAAACGACTGCAGGAAACGACGTTATTATTCAATTACGTTGCGGAATTGCTGTTTTCACTAAACAGGGAACGCAGTTAAGCGGGGGAAGCGTGGATGCAAATTGATCCCGATTTTTTGTCAGAAACACGAGTGCAAGATACAACGTTTTTATTCAATTACGTTGCGCAACTCCTGTTTTGACTAAATAACAGGAAACGCAGTTAACCGGAGAAAGCGTGAATGGAAATTGATCCTTATTTTTTGTTAGAAAAACGACTGCAGGAAACGACGTTATTATTCAATTACGTTGCGCAACTACTGTTTTCACTAAATAACAGGGAACGCAGTTAACCGGCGAGAGCGTGGATGGAAATTGATCCTTATATTTTGTTAGAAAAACGACTGCAGGAAACGACGTTTTTATTCAATTACGTTGCGCAACTACTGTTTTGACTAAATAACAGGAAACGCATTTAACCGGAGAAAGCGTGGATGGAAATTGATCCTTATTTTTTGTTAGAAAAACGACTGCAAGATACGTTTTTATTCAATTACGTTGCGCAACTCCTGTTTTGACTAAATAACAGGAAACGCAGTTAACCGGAGAAAGCATGGATGGAAATTGATCCTTATTTTTTGTTAGAAAAACGACTGCAGGCAACGACGTTTTTATTCAATTACGTTGCGCAACTACTGTTTTCACGAAATAACAGGAAACGCAGTTAACCGGCGAAAGCGTGGATGGAAATTGATCCTTATTTTTTTTAGAAAAACGACTGCAGGAAACGACGTTTTTATTCACTTACGTTGCGCAACTACTGTTTTGACTAAATAACAGGAAACGCAGTTAACCGGAGAAAGCGTGGATGGAAATTGATCCTTATTTTTGGTTAGAAAAACGACTGCAGGAAACGACGTTTTTATTCAATTACGTTGCGCAACTCCTGTTTTGACTAAATAACAGGAAACGCAGTTAACCGGAGAAAGCGTGGATGGAAATTGATCCTTATTTTTTGTTAGAAAAACGACTGCAGGAAACGACGTTTTTATTCAATTACGTTGCGCAACTACTGTTTTCACGAAATAACAGGGAACGCAGTTTTGGAAATTGATCCTTATTTTTTGTTAGAAAAACGACTGCAGGAAACGACGTTTTTATTCAATTACGTTGCGCAACTACTGTTTTCACGAAATAACAGGGAACGCAGTTAAGCAGCGAAAGCGTGGACGCAAATTGGTCATTTTTTGTTAGAAAAACGACTGCAGCAAACGACGTTATTATTCAATTATGTTGCGCAACTCCTGTTTTCACTAAATTACAGGGAACGCAGTTAAGCGGCGAAAGCCTGGATCCAAATTGCTGCTTATGTATTGTTAGAAGCATTAGTGCAGAAAACGACGTTATTATTCAATTACGTTCCGGAACTGCTGTTTTCACTAAACAGGGAACGCAGTTAAGCGGCGGAAGCGTGGATGCAAATTGATCCCGATTTTTTGCCTGAAACACGAGTGCAAGATACAACGTTTTTATTCAGTTACGTTGCGCAACTCCTGTTTTCACTAAATAACAGGAAACGCAGTTAACCGGAGAAAGCGGGGATGGAAATTGATCCTTATTTTTTGTTAGAAACACGAGTGCAAGATACAACGTTTTTATTCAATTACGTTGCGCAACTACTGTTTTCACTAAATAACAGGGAACGCAGTTAACCGGCGAAAGCGTGGATACAAATTGATCCTTATTTTTTGTTAGAAAAAGGACTGCAGGAAACGATGTTATTATTCAATTACGTTGCGCAACTCCTGTTTTCACTAAATAACAGGGAACGCAGTTAAGCGGCGGAAGCGTGGATGCCAATTCGTCCTTATTTTTTGTTAGAAAAACGACTGCAGTAAACGACGTTTTTATTCAAAAACGTTGCGCAACTCCTGTTTTCACTAAATAACAGAGAATGCAGTTAAGTGGGGAAAGCGTGGACGCAAATTGGTCATTTTTTGTTAGAAAAACGACTGCAGCAAACGACGTTATTATTCAATTACGTTGCGCAACTCCTGTTTTCACTAAATTACAGGGAACGCAGTTAAGCGGCGAAAGCCTGGATCCAAATTGGTGCTTATTTATTGTTAGAAGCATTAGTGCAAAAAACGACGTTTTTATTCCATTACGTTGCGTAACACCTGTTATCACTAAGTAGGGAACGCTGTTTAGGTGCGGAAGCGTGGATGGAGTGTGATGATGATGTATGATGTTTCTTGGCGCAAGGGCCAGTTATGGCCAAAGAGCGCCATGTGCCATGGAGATGAGTTTCAATGATGGAATCAGTTGGTATGATGTCTGGTATACGGCTGTATAATGGCCTTAAAATGATCGGTGTAGATACCGTGAAACATATACATCATAAAATAATGGGAGTGATCTGCGAGTTTCATGATCATGAGGGTAAGTGATGAAACATTAAGAGTTTATGTGATGTTGCTGTAGCACTGGCACCTCAGGACGGCCCTTAGAAATAAGGGTTGGGAGGTACGTTGTGCTCTATGAATACCATCCCGTTGCAGCAACGGCCTCCAGATGGAGGCCGCACTACAAGGACCCTGGCCAGATAATTTGCAAGGCGCGAGTTTCTTCTAAAAACTTTATGATGACATTAAAATTAATAAGTGGTTCGTTGTTTAAAAAGAATGCTGGGTGGAGGGGTATTTGCTGGCGGTATAAAGAGTGGAAGTACCTTTTTCTCTGCTCTTCTAGTTCCTTGCACTGGATGAGGACATGGAGGACTGTAAGTCTGTCACCGCATTTACAGCACATAGGAGGGTCGCTTCCAGTTAAAAGATGTGAGTGTGTACTATACGTGTGGCCTATCCTTAACCTACACAGCATTACTTCCTTGCGTCTCGCTGTTCTGTTAATCATCCAGTTTCCTAAGTGTGGTTTTATCATGTGTAGTTTGTTTGATGTCTGTGCGTCCCATTGCCTTTGCCAGTGTTTCCTAATATTACGACGCAGAAAAGGCTTAAGGTCTGTGGATGGGATGGGTATATTTATATTTGTATAAGAAAAAGGAACTGACGTAGCCTTTTTATCAGCAGCAACGTTGCCCTCTATACTTCTGTGACCTGGCACCCAGCAGAGGACAATTATTTGGTTACTCATGTATGCTGAACAAAGCCAGTTATAGAGCTCGTTAAACACCGGGTCTTTGTGTTTTCGCAGGAACTTGATGGAGGTGACCACACTCAACGAGTCCGTATATACTACAGCATTCATAAGACACATTTGCTTGATATGTTTTACAGCGCACAAAATTGCGTAAGCCTCCGCTGTAAAAATGCTGGTATGCGGGTTTAATGCACCAGATATTGAGAACGAAGGTCCCAAAGCTGCATAGCCTACACCGCTAGAAGACTTTGAGGCATCTGTATAAAATTCTGCAAAGGGATATTTTGTCTGGAGTTCAAGAAAATGTGAGCGTATATGTGCATCAGGTGCATGTTTTGATGTCTGCATAAACGAGAGATCACATTGGATTATCTGCCACTCCCAAGGCGGTGAAAGGGGAGTTGGAACCATTAAGACAGTCTCTTGAATGGGGATTCCTGTTTCTTCTGCCAGTTTCTCTATGCGCAGAGATAGAGGGGCCCGTACTGACGGGCGGCTATGGTGCAGTCTGGCAGTAGAAAGGTCAGATATGGTTGTGTAGCAAGGATGCCGATTGTCAGATTTAACGTTAAGAAAGTATGAGAAGGTTAGATATGTCCTTTGCAGATGCAGTGACCATTCGTTGGATTCAACATATAAGCTTTCCACAGGGCTTGTCCTGAAAGCGCCGGTTGCGAGGCGTATGCCGAGGTTGTGCACAGGGTTCAGGATCTTTAGTGCACTGTCAGTCGCAGAGTGGTATATTACAGCAGCATAGTCAAGGCGTGAACGTACTAAACTCTTATAAAGACTAAGTAGACACTTCCTATCACTGCCCCATGCTGTTCGAGACAACAGTTTCAGTAGATTTATAGTCTTCAAGCACTTGGCTTTTAGATGTTTTAGGTGTGGGACAAACGTAAGCTTGGTGTCTAATGTAATGCCCAAAAATTTATGTTTGCGACTGACAGAGAGACGCTGCCCATTAAGGTAAATTTCGGGTTCTGGCAACATGCCTCGCTTGTTTGAGAAGAGGACGCATGTGCTTTTTATAGGGTTTAACTTGAAGCCATTTTCGTCTGCCCATTTCGAGAGCTTGTTTAGGCCAAGCTGTACCTGTCGCTCACAGACAGCCATATTGCATGACCTGTGGCCTATCTGTACGTCATCTACATAGATGGAATAGTAGAGCGGGCGGGGAATAACCATGCGAAGTGAATTAATTTTTACAATAAAGAGCGTACAGCTCAATACTCCTCCCTGCGGTACACCAGTCTCTTGAATGAATGGTCGCGACAGTACATTGCCAACTCTGACACGGTATGTCCTGTCAGAAAGGTAAGATTCAATGGTATTCAGCAGGTTGCCACGAATGCCCATTCTAGAGAGATCACGAAGGATTCCAAAGCGCCACGTAGTGTCATACGCTTTCTCTATGTCAAGGAACACAGAGAGGAAAAACTGTTTATGTGCAAAGGCATCGCGGATTGCTGTTTCCATTCGAACAAGATGGTCGATCGTCGGTCTGGATTCCCGAAAACCACAGTGATTGGGATCCAGTATTCTGTTACTTTCAAGATGATATATTAGACGTCTGTTCACCATTTCCTCAAACAGTTTGCATAAGCAACTAGTCAATGCTATAGGGCGGAAGCTATTTACCAGAGAGGGATCTGTTCCAGGTTTAAGAATAGGAACTACTATGGCCTCTTTCCAAGCAGAGGGCATGTGGCCTGATAACCATATGGCATTATAGAGGCAAAGGAGGGTTTTCATAGTTTCAGTGGGCAAATGCTTCAGCATTTCGTATGTCACACGATCAGAACCTGGTGCAGCTTTGTTGCAACAGGCTAATGAAGCATGAAGTTCTGCCCCGCAAAATGGTCTATAATCAAAACAAGAGGCGTGCAGGACACGGACACAAGGAGAGCAGTGAACAACACGAACGCCGACTAACAACTGATGCACAGCACAGAGGCGAAAAAGAAAGAAGACACACAGCTTATCTGCGCATGCTCGGAATGGTAGCGCCACCTGTCAATCGGTTACACGTGCCGGTCTTCGCGATAGACAACTCCTAAGGCTTTCTATCTCCTCTCTGTTTAAGCTAATCGACGGCTGACTCACGCATGCACTTCCACTAATACTGATATGCCAGGCCTCAACCATTAAACGCGTATCTTCGTTCTTATGCCTGTACAGGATCTCGGTTTTGCCTAACTCGGGCATGCAGCTACAGACCTGGCAGTGCAAGGATGGATTGGACGGCGTCCCACCTGATAGCGACCTTCTGTGTTCAATTAATCTTTGATTAATACAACGCGCAGTTTGCCCTACATAAAAACGTCCGCAGCTAAAAGGAATCTTATAAACTACACCCATGCGACAGTCGGAGAAATTGTTCTTGGCTAGGTGCTTAACCGGACAGATATCCGTTCGCTTCTTACCTTCCATCTGCTCATTTCTTCTATGCACTGCAGCACAAACCCTTCCTAACTTTTTGGGAGCCGTAAACACAACATTAACCCCATATTTACTTCCCACTTTCTTAAGCCTGTGCGAAACTGCGTGGATATACGGAATACTCACGACCTTTTTCTTGTTAATGTTACTCTCTGCTACAGCTTTTGTTCCGGTCGAAATCGACTTCTTAAGACGCTCAGCTACTGTGGCTATGGCTAGTCTAGGGTAACCTGCATCTAAGAGGCGCTCGACCTGCGCATTAAAGCTAATGGTCAAACGGTGCACGCACGACTTCGATAGGGCTGACTTTAAACAGGACAAGGCTATTCCGTTTTTTACTACTTTCGAATGCTTGGAGTCAAAGTTTAACAACGGCTTAGATGCTCTAGGGGAATACTGCCAACACACGTGATTCTGCTCAAATGACAACGAGATATCTAAAAATTGTATTACGTTTCTCTCTGGTAGTTCTTTCGTAAACCTTAGACCGTCCCCATTAAGTTTAAATTGATCGCTTACATAGGTGACGACGGATTCAAAATCATCCTTACTACAAAGTACCAAGTAATCGTCAGCATACCGAAATACCCTAATGATGCGGTCCCCTAAGGCCTCTTTTAAACGGCAGTCAAACTTGCTCAAGTATAGATCACTTAGAATAGGGGCTACCTTTGAACCTATACAAATCCCTGACTTCTGCACAAACACGCCTTCCCTGTATCCAACTAATGTTGACGTTAAGTACATGGAGAGAATTTCTAGAAAGGTACCTGTGGAAACTCCGCATCTATCTATGAAACCGGACTCCTGCCCTTGTTCTTGAATACATTCTTTCACGCAATTTAGTAAACCTTCATGCGGCAACGAGTAATACAAATCTTCTACATCCATGCTAAACGCTGTGCAGTGGCCAGGATTTTCCTCCGTTAACAAGTGAACTAGAGCCTGAGAATTACGTACACGGAAGGGGTCAGAAAAACTTAAGGATGTTAAGCACTTCTGCAAATAGCTAGCTACACAAACTTGCCAAGTCCCTGACTCTGATACAATCGAGCGAAACGGAATTTCTGGCTTATGGGTTTTTGCCGGGAAAAATAACTCTAAAGTGAGCAGTTTTGCCTTTTTAACACTGGAAGCAACCTTATCTAGATTATGTTTCAACAGGAGATCGACAGCTCGTTGTTTTACTACAGAAGGTTTCAGTTTCACAGGTCTAAAATTCTTTTCAACAGCTGCTGAGGCTTTTTCAGAAAAAGTGCTATTCGGCATTATTACAAAACAACCTTCCTTATCAGATAACACAGGTCGAAGCTTACGTTCCACACAGTAATTTACAACCGGTCGGATAGGGTCAGAGGTCTTAACGAGGTCGTTCGAATGCTTGATGCTGGCGAAGCAATCTGAAATACATCGAGACCGTTCAACTTCCGGAATAACCTTAGTTATCGATCGAGGTATGCTTAAAACGTCAACTTCTTTTAGGTTAGGATGAAAACAGTACTTAGGGCCTAATGCTAGAATTTTCTTGTGGTTCTCGTCCAAAACGGCGCCTCCGAGAATCATTACCTTTTCCAACGGCGATTTATTAGAAAAAGAATTCCTCTTACTTAGATCCGGTAGCTTCGTCCTCCACAAAAAATCGGCGTTCTGCTCGGAAACTCTCAACCAATTGGCGCAAGTGCGGTTCCTTTGACGGTCTCCCCGGGTGGCGCAGCTGGCTTCTAAACACTGGCGACAAAATCTGACTTGCCGCCATGCTTCGGCTGAAATAATCGCGCAAATCCTGTTCGCGTGTCCCGTTGAAGGAAGAAGAAAACCGCACAACATCTGAATTTCCATCGGAATGATATTATTCCGTTTGAACCACGACATAGTTCTAGCGCGAAACATACATATAGCAATTAAAGAGGCTAAAGAAGCTGGATTGCGCAGATAAGTAGGAGAACACGGAAAAGGGCTCAGGGTACTAGAAATGAAGCTCAAAAGGACGGAAAGTTGAGCGAGTTGGTAACAGTCCATAATCAAAAGAAGAGGCGTGCAGGACACGGACACAAGGAGAGCAGTGAACAACACGAACGCCGACTAACAACTGATGCACAGCACAGAGGCGAAAAAGAAAGAAGACACACAGCTTATCTGCGCATGCTCGGAATGGTAGCGCCACCTGTCAATCGGTTACACGTGCCGGTCAAAGATTAATTCCGGTCAAAGCCGGTCATGCCGGTCAAAGCCGGTCAAAGCCGGTAATGCCGGTCAAAGATCAAAGATTAATTGAACACAGAAGGTCGCTATCAGGTGGGACGCCGTCCAATCTATCCTTGCACTGCCAGGTCTGTAGCTGCATGCCCGAGTTAGGCAAAACCGAGATCCTGTACAGGCATAAGAACGAAGATACGCGTTAAATGGTTGAGGCCTAGCATATCAGTATTAGTGGAAGTGCATGCGTGAGTCAGCCGTCGATTAGCTTAAACAGAGAGGAGATAGAAAGCCTTAGGAGTTGTCTATCGCGAAGACCGGCACGTGTAACCGATTGACAGGTGGCGCTACCATTCCGAGCATGCGCAGATAAGCTGTGTGTCTTTGCCGGGTGACGCGTCGTTTGCCGGGTGACCTAGTGATTTGAGGGATAGATTTGGACGCGGCATTGATTACAAAGGCTATAAAGTATTCGACAGCAACATCCACATTTAACGCGCAAATATCAGCCCAGTTGATAAGAGTAAGACTTTCGAACAGTTCCCAATCAGCTGAATCAACCCGCCAGAGAGGCACTTCTGGAGAACATTCTTTCGATACTGATGCACTCAGAACGATGGGAAAGTGGTCACTCCCGTAAGGATCTTTAATGATGTTCCACTTAAGATATGGTAAAATTGTAGGTGATGCAATGCTGAGGTGTATAGATGAATACGTTCTGTTTGCAACATTGTAATACGTAGGTTCACTTTTATTCAAGAGACATGCACCAGAAGTGAAAAGAAACTGTTCGATTAGACGGCCTCGCGTATCGCAGCGAGAGTCGCCCCATAGATCACTATGTGCATTAAAATCCCCGAGGAGCAGATATGGTTCAGGTAATTGGTCTATTAATTGCTGCAATTCATGTCTCTGGAGCTGATAATGTGGAGGGATGTAAAGAGAGCAAATAGAGACAAGTTTATTGAAGAGTAAAGCTCGAACAGCCACTGCCTCGAGGGCCGTCTGAAGTGGCAAATGCTGACTTGCAATACTTTTATCAAGTATAATTGCCACACCACCGGATGATGTACCACCATCCTCGCGATCCTTACGGAAAGTCATGTATCTTCGAAGAAAGCTGTTATTTTTCGAATTTAAATGTGTTTTTTCTTCACACACAGCACCCTTGGGCTAAATTCACTTATAATTTCTTGGACGTCATCCAGGTTTCGGAGCAGTCCTCGGACGTTCCATTGAATTATTCTATCCGTTGGAAACGAAAAATTGGTGCTGTGTGTGCTAAAAAAAGAAAAAAATGCACTTATTTTACAGGGCCCTTGTTGGGTCCTGTAATGGGGGTTTTTTCTTTCCTGGAGCGATCGAGGGAGCCTCGACGCTCCTTGGGCGCTGACTGCGCCATTGAGCTGGGTGTTGTGTCCATTGCTTCGTGTGAAACGCTGGACACACGCTCTTGCGAGCGAGTTTTCCGTGAATGTCCCGTCACCAAGGACGAGGCCTGTGTGCCCACCAGCCCGGAAGTCGATGGTGTTGACAAAGGGTCTGAGCTGCGCTGGCTGTTGCCAGCGCTACCAGAGACCACTGGTGTAGCTGGCAGTTTTGTAGAAGGTGAGACAGCCTGGGGCTGCTCCCTTCAAGGACGCTGATGGTAGAACTGTAGGCTCACTGCCCGTGACCCTAACAGCTGTTTTCTGCCGAAGCGGTGCAGCCCCCCGAGACGCCGCATCGGCATAGGATGTGCCTTTCACAATTGAAAATCTCTGACGTGCTTCCTTGAAAGATATGTTTTGTGTAACCTTTAACGATATAATCTCTTTTTCTAATTTCCATTTGGGGCATGACCGCGAGTACGCGGGGTGCTCGCCGTCACAATTCGCACAGCGAGGTTCTCCCTGACAGTCGTCTGCGGAGTGACCATTCTCAGCACATTTGGCACAAGTCAGCTGACCACGGCAGCTCTGTGAGCCATGGCCAAATCTTTGGCATTTAAAGCAGCGGCGGGGATTGGGGATATATGGCCTGACACGGATTTTAATGTAACCTGTCTGAATGGACTCTGGTAAGTCTGTCATGGCAAAGGTCAGTACAAGGTGCTTCGTTGGAATCTCTTTGTTCTCGCGTCTTATCGTGATTCTCTGTACACTGATTACATGTTCCTCTTTCCAACCTTCGAGAAGTTCTCCTTCAGACAGTTCTAAAAGGTCTGCATCGGATATTACACCACGAACTGTGTTCAGTGATCAATGAGGGGTTACCGAGACGGGGTTTTTTCCAATGGCTGTGAGTTTTGAGAGTTTGCCATACTGTGCTTGATCACATAGCTCGAGCAGCAAGTCACCTGAGGCCATCTTTGTTACTTTGTAACCTGGACCTATTGCTTCAGAGAGAGACTTTGCCACAAGGAATGGCGACATTGTCCGAATGGTCTTTTCTGGGTTTTCGCTATGTAGAACGTGAAACTTGGGGAAACTTTCGTTTTGAAAAGGATGTGAGCTGATGCTTCGGTGCGCCCCCTCTTGTAAGGGGGACGATCTGGAAGTGGAGGAAATCTCGACAGCATAGCATTAATATGTATTCAGCAATGATGCCTGCCACCCACCACCGAGCCCAACAAGGGGACGCGACGACATGGCTAAGCAGGATGTGTGCACGTCAGCAGTACATCATCACCATAACCAAATATGGTGTACCCAAGGTTGGCTACCCACACAAGGTTATCCCTTGCCGCCAGGAAATACGGAAATGAATGGAAGAGAGTAGAGGACAGGAAAGATTTCAAGAGAAAAGACGAAGATGTGGAGAAAGACAGGAAAAGGCGACTGCCGATTTCCCCCGAGCGGGTCAATCCGGGGGTGCCGTCTACGTGAAGCCGGGGCCAAAGGGGTGTGTTGCCTCTTCCGGGGGGCCTTAAAGTTCCAAACACCCGGTGCCGGCTCAACCACCAGGATCCCCTTTTCCCCGGACACGGCTAAGCCACGCACAGCGACACGTGGGAGGGGGTAGAACCCCCCCGTCGGCTCAGGTCCGTGGTGGATGGAGTTTGGTCCTGATGTTTCGTTAGAAACACGAGTGCAGGAAACTGCGTTTTTAATTACGTTGCGGAACTCCTGTTTTCACTACACAACAGAGAACGCAGTTTAGCGGCGGAAGCGTGGATGCAAATTGGTCGTGTTTTTTTGTTAGGAACATTTGAGCAACAAACGAAGTTTTTATTCAATTACGTTGCGCAACTCCTGTTTTCACTAATGAACAGGGAACACAGTTAAGCGGCGGAAGCGTAGGTTGCAAATTCGTCCTTATTTTTTGTTAGGAACGTTAGTGTAAGAAACGACGTGTTTATTCAAGTACCTTCCGCAACTCCTGTTTTCGCTAAATAGGGAAGGCAGTTTTGTGGCGGAAGCGTGGATGCAAATTCGTCCTGATGTTTTGTTACGAACATTAGTGCAAGTTTTAATTCAATTACGTTGCGCAACTGCTGCTTTCACTAAACAGGGAGCGCAGTGAAGCGGCGAAAGCGTGGATGCAAATTGGTCCCGATTTTTTTGTCAGAAACACGAGTGCAGGAAACAACGTTTTTATTCAGTTACATTGCGCAACTCCTGTTTTCACTAAATAACTGGGAACGCAGTTAAGCGGCGGAAGCGTGGATGGAAATTGGTCCCGATTTTTTGTCAGAAACACGAGTGCAGGAAACCACGTTTTTGTTCAATTACGTTGCGCAACTGCTGTTTTCACTAAACAGGGAGCGCAGTTAAGCGGCGGAAGCGTGGATGCAAACTGGTCCTTATTTTTTGTTAGAAAAACTACTGCAGGAAACGACTTTTTTATTCAATTACGTTGCGCAACTCCTGTTTTAACTAAATAACAGGGAACACAGTTAAGCGGCGAAAGCGTGGATGCAAATTGGTCCCCATTTTTTGTTAGGAACATTAGTGCAAGGAACGACGTTATTATTCAATTACGTAGCGCAACTCCTCTTTTCACTACACAACAGAGAACGCAGTTTAGCGGCGGAAGCGTGGATGCAAATTGGTTGTGTTGTTTTGTTAGGAACACTAGTGCAACAAACGAAGCTTTTATTCAATTACGTTGCGGAAATCCTGTTTTCATTAAACAACAGGGAACGCAGCTAATCTGCGGAAGCGTGGAAGCACATAGTCCTGATCTTTTGTTAGGAACATTAGTGCAAGAAATGACATTTTTATTCAATTACTTTGCGCAACTCCTGTTTTCACGAAATGGGGATCGCAGTTTAGCGGCGGAAGCGTGGATGCAAATTGGTCCCAATTTTCGGTTAGAAACACAAGTGCAGGAAAGGACGTTTCTATTCAATTACGTTACGCAACACCTGTTTTCACTAAACAACACGGAACGCAGTTAAGCGGCGGAAGCGTAGGATGCAAATTAGTCCTTATTTTTTGTTAGGAACATTAGTGCAAGAAACGACGTTTTTATTCAAATTCGTAGCGCAGCTGGTGCTTTCAGTAAACAACAGGGAACACAGTTAAACGGCGGAAGCGTGGATGCAAATTTGTCCTGATCTTTTGTTAGGAACATTAGTGCAAGAAACGACGTTTTTATTCAATTACGTTGCGCAACTCCTGTTTTCACTAAACAACCGGGAACACACTTAAGCGGCGGAAGCGTAGGATGCAAATTTGTCCTCATTTTTTGTTAGGAATGATAGTGCAAGAAACGACGTGTTTATTCAAGTACGTTTCGCAACTCCTGTTTTCACTAAATAGGGAACGCAGTTTTGTGGCGGAAGCGTGTTTGTAAATTCATCCTGATGTTTTGTTATGAACATTAGTGCAAGAAACGAAGTTTTAATTTAAGTACGTTGCACAACTCCTGTTTTCACTAAATAGGGAGTGCTGTTTAGCTGCGGAAACGTGGATGCAATTTTCGTTCCGAGTTTTGTTGGGAACATTAGTGCAAGAAACGAAGTTTTAATTCAGTTATGCTGCGCAACTCCTGTTTTCACTAAATAGGGAACGCAGTTTAGATGCGGAAGCGTGGATGCAAACTGGTCCTGAGTTTTTGTTAGGAACATTAGTGCAAGAAACGACGATTTTTTAGGGGCGAAGCTCCTTAGGGCGTGGGTCTGTACATCCCATGGTGTTCGTTGTTGGTGATGTACGTAGCCACGTCTACTTTTATAAAAAAAAAATTCCGAAAGGTGTGTCCTCTGCCTGGATTCGAACCCAGCCTCTCGGCGTGGCAGTCGAGCGTTCTACCACTGAGCTACGCCAGTTTTTTTTTTTCTTTCATACATGGTATTTCTTACAGTGCGCTAAGAAATTCGCAAATTGCATAAGGCGCTGTTGCAGTGACCCAGCGACAATAATCGCACAAGCAATCCAAATGACAATGTCAGCCTAAAATACACATTCACTGACGGGATGCACATAAGTGTTTTTTAGGGAGAGTTCAAGATGTGTTCCACAGCATGGCTGGCAGGGATGAGCACTTCACCAAGATGGGGTACCATTCAGGCCTGACGTCAAGCTCGTCGTAGATGTCCTTTAGATGCATGATCATTTGAACAAAATGAGTTGTCGATGCTGTGACTGGTTCTGCGTTGCGCTCTTGCATGCGCGTCTTCCACAAGCTATGCATTCCCATAAGAAAGAACATATCAAACGGCACTTCATCCAGGGATGTTGGCAGTAGGTAACGTATAGTATGCGGATTAAAGGTAAAATCTTTCTTTAGAGTTCGCTGAAGGATATCCCAGAACAGAATAGCGTCCTTGCAGACTGAGCCAGTGGTTTAAAAATTATCGCTAATAGACCTAAACAGGTATAATGTCTCCCGCGGAATCGCATTAACAAACGTAATGTTACGTTGAAAAATAGTAATACACCGCTACACGACGCGAAAATGGATTGTATAACGAGGTCGAGACATCATTTGAAAGAACACAGAGCTGCGTGCTTTGTAGCTCTGAACCCATTACGAAGGCACTGGAAATTATGGCGTAGTGGGTACTTCCCTACTTGGCAAAATGATAAGTTATGGCGCAGGAGATACCTACCACTTCTACTTGCACTAGTTTCCTCAAGCGTTTAAAGTGGCCTCTAAGAAAGTAGCTCCTTCTGCTTACGCTGTCACTGTCCTGCAGTTCCGCGCAGGCCTGGCTCTAGCACAGCATATCCCCCTTAAACGCGAGATCCCAGCGTACGAATACAGTGTTTCTCACGCCTTTACATGATGATCGACTGGGCGATTTACGCGAAAGATTCACGGTTTACCGATGATTCCCTCCGGAGCTTCGCCCACTCATCATCATTCACCCCGTGGATATGCTGTGATTTTTTTTTCAATTACGTAGCGCAGATCCTGTTTTCACTAAATTACAGGGAACGCAGCTAAGCGGCGAAAGCGTGGACGCAAATTGGTCCTCATTTTTTGTTAGGAACGTTAGTGCAAGAAACGACGTGTTTATTCAAGTACGTTGCGCAACTCCTGTTTTCACTAAACAGGGAACGCAGTTAAGCGGTGGAAGCGTGGATGGAAATTGGTCCCGATTTTTTGTCAGAAACACGCGTCCAGGAAAGAACGTTCTTATTAAATTACGTTGCGCAACTGCTGTTTTCACTAAACAGGGAGCGCAGTTAAGCTGCGAAAGCGTACGGATGCCAATTGATCCTTATTTTTTGTTAGAAAGACGACTGCAGGAAACGACGTTATTATTCAAATACGTTGCGCAACTGTTTTTTCACTAAATAACAGGGAACTCAGTTAAGCGGCGGAAGCGTGAATGCAAATTGATCCTTATTTTTTGTTAGAAGAACGACTGCAGGAAACGACGATTTTATGCAATTACGTGGCGCAACTGCTGTTTTCACTAAACAGGGAGGGCAGTTAAGCGGCGGAAGCGTGGATGCAAATTGGTCCCGATTTTTGTCAGAAACACGAGTGCAGGAAACAACGTTTTTATTCAATTACGTTGCGCAACTGCTGTTTTCACTAAACAGGGAGCGCAGTGAAGCGGCGGAAGCGTGAATGCAAATTGATCCTTATTTTTGTTAGAAAAACGACTGCAGGAAACGACGTTATTATGCAATTACGTTGCGCAACTGCTGTTTTCATTAAATAACAGGGAACCCAGTTAAGCGGCGGAAGCGTGAATGCAGATTGATCCTTATTTTTTGTTAGAAGAACGACTGCAGCAAACGACGTTATTATGCAATTACGTTGCGCTACTCATGTTTTCACTAAATAACGGGGAACGCAGTTAAGCGGCGGAAGCGTGAATGGAAATTGATGCTTATTTGTTGTTAGAAAAACGACTGCAGGAAACGACGTTTTTATGCAATTACGTTGCGCAACTGCTGTTTTCTCTAAATAACAGGGAACCCAGTTAAGCGGCGGAAGCGTAGGATGCAAATTAGTCCTTATTTTTTGTTAGAAAGACGACTGCAGGAAACGACGTTATTATGCAGTTACGTTGCGCAACTGTTGTTTTCACTAAACAGGGAGCGCAGTTAAGCGGCGAAAGCGTGGATGCAAGTTGATCCTTATTTTTTGTTAGAAAAACGACTGCACGAAACGACGTTATTATGCAATTACATTGCGCAACTGCTGTCTTCACTAAACAGGGAATGCAGTTAAGCGGCGGAAGCGTGGATGCAAATTGGTCCCGATTTTTGTCAGAAACACGAGTGCAGGAAACAACATTTTTATTTAATTGCGTTGCGCTACTGGTGTTTTCACTAAACAGGGAACACAGTTAAGCGGCGAAAGCGTAGATGCAAATTGATCCTTATATTTTGTTAGAAAGACGACTGCAGGAAACGACGTTATTATGCAATTACGTTGCGGAACTGCTGTATTCACTAATGAGGGAACGCAGTTAAGCAGCGGAATCGTGGATCCAAATTGGTCCCGATTTTTTGTCAGAAGCACGAGTGCAGGAAACAACGTCTTTATTCAATTACATTGTGCAACTCCTGTTTTCACTAAATAACAGCGAACGCAGTTAGGCGGCGAAAGCATTGATGCAAATTGATCCTTATTTTAGGGGCGAAGCACCTTAGGGTCTAGCCTTGTCCGTCCGCGTTGTCCGTCCGTCACGGCACAGCACAGTTGCTATATATAGTGTGCGGATGTGTGGGCCGATCCTGGAGGCCGTGCAATACGACGGTGTATATGCAGAGTTGTCGGGTCAGAAGCGACTCTAACGAGTTCCTGCTAAGGCGCTGTCGGCGTATAACGGCGTCGTCGCGGCCACGGTAAAGCAAGCCAGTTAGCAGCGGCTGACCTTTCCTGTGCGAAACACCGCAGCACCTTATGACAGCTTTGCCGTCGGCTCTCGCTGTCGCGGTACATAGAAAACCGTTGCTATATAGTCGAAAAATATGTGTGTATGTGCATACAGAACTCAAGAGGATATACGACTTATAACAAGGGGACTAAAACGCAACAGCATTAAAGAGGAACCAAATCAGTACATTTGTATGTATATAAAGTTTATGTCACTCATTTCACATTCGCAGTGGCTGCGCGCCAGTGATGTACGGTGATATACCGGTAAGATACCCAGTGCTTCGCCACTTGTCATGATTCACACTAGTGAAGATGCAGTAATTTTTTTAGTTAGAAAAACGACTGCAGGAAACAACGTCTTTATTCAAATACATTCCGCAACTCCTGTTTTCACTAAATAACAGCGGGTGGGCTCGGTGACTGCACCACAATGCAGCCATCTAATCCACTTACCTTTGCGATGCAGATGACCGTCTTTGCGTTTGCCAGCCTGCTGCCGTCGAACGTGATAGGCCTATCTTCGGGGGCGGCATCGTTGATTGTGCTACCGGGCTCCGAAAGCGAGCCAGGCTTCTGCCGCCTATTGCACACCAACTGCTCGTCCCCACCGGATATGACACTGGAGGAGCTACGATCACCGGAAATCATCGTGATATGGGAGGCCACATCGTCACCAACCGCAACACCGTCAAGTATAAAGGACCTTCACCCGCTGACACAATTTCGTGGGCTCGGTGACTGCACCACAATGCGGCCATCTAATCCACTTACCTTTGAGATGCAGATGACCGTCTTTGCGTTTGCCAGCCTGCTGCTGTCGAACGTGATAGGCCTATCTTCGGGGGCGGCATCGTTGATTGTGCTACCGGGCTCCGAAAGCGAGCCAGGCTTCTGCCGCCTATTGCACACCAACTGCTCGTCCCCACCGGATATGACACTGGAGGAGCTACGATCACCGGAAATCATCGTGCTATGGGAGGCCACATGGTCATCAACCGCAACACCGTCAAGTATAAAGTACCTTCACCCGCTGACACCATTTCGTGGGCTCGGTGACTGCACCACAATGCAGCCATCTAATCCACTTACCTTTGCGATGCAGATGACCGTCTTTGCGTTTGCCAACCTGCTGCTGTCGAAGGTGATAGGCCTTTCTTCGGGGGCGGCATCGTTGATTGTGCTACCGGGCTTCGAAAGCGAGCCAGGCTTCTGCCGCCTATTGCACACCAACTGCTCGTCCCCACCGGATATGACACTGGAGGAGCTACGATCACCGGAAATAATCGTGCTATGGGAGGCCACATCGTCATCAACCGCAACACCGTCAAGTATAAAGGACCTTCACGCGCTGACACCATTTCGTGGGCTCGGTGACTGCACCACAATGCAGCCATCTAATCCACTTACCTTTGAGATGCAGATGACCGTGTTTGCGTTTGCCAGCCTGCTGCTGTCGAACGTGATAGGCCTATCTTCGGGGGCGGCATCGTTGATTGTGCTACCGGGCTCCGAAAGCGAGCCAGGCTTCTGCCGCCTATTGCACACCAACTGCTCGTCCCCACCGGATATGACACTGGAGGAGCTACGATCACCGGAAATCATCGTGCTATGGGAGGCCACATCGTCATCAACCGCAACACCGTCAAGTATAAAGGACCTTCACCCGCTGACACCACTTCGTGGGCTCTGTGACTGCACCACAATGCAGCCATCTAATCCACTTACCTTTGAGATGCAGATGACCGTCTTTGCGTTTGCCAGCCTGCTGCTGTCGAACGTGAGAGGCCTATCTTCGGGGGCGGCATCGTTGATTGTGCTACCGGGCTCCGAAAGCGAGCCAGGCTTCTGCCGCCTATTGCACACCAACTGCTCGTCCCCACCGGATATGACACTGGAGGAGCTACGATCACCGGAAATCATCGTGCTATGGGAGGCCACATGGTCATCAACCGCAACACCGTCAAGTATAAAGTACCTTCACCCGCTGACACCATTTCGTGGGCTCGGTGACTGCACCACAATGCAGCCATCTAATCCACTTACCTTTGCGATGCAGGTCAGTAAATCATATGTCCTCTTCGCTAAAAGGTCAAGCAATTACTTTTTGGTGCAATTCCCGAGCCCCCACTGCTGTATTGCTATTGCTGTTGACTGTGGTCATATAATTCATTCATTGTTGATGCTGTCGGGTGACGTAGAAGCTAATCCTGGTCCTAACGGAAACGCGGCTATTCTTACTGAACTACAAAAGCTAAGCACCGGCCAGGCCCAGTTGATTGCCGAAGTTCAGGGTTTGAAATCCCAACTAAACACAACCGATAAAACAATTACAGACTTAAGCAAACGAATGGCCGATCTCGAAACGAACTACCAAACTCTTGTTCCTCTCAGAAACGATATCGAAAAAAACACAAACCAACGTAATAAGCGTGTCTAAAAATATTCAAGAGTTACAGGCTTCCCTGGATGACGCTGAAAACAGGTCGCGCCGGAATAACCTTATATTTTACGGCATCCCTGACCCGACTAGGAATGAAACATGGGCTGAATCCGAAAAAAAGGTAATTGATATCTGCAATACCAGCCTTGGAATACCAGTGAAACCTAGCGACATAGACCGTGCACATCGCCTGGGTTATCATTCAGTCAACCGAAACCGCCCCATAATCGTTAAACTCTTATCACACAAAACCAGAGACGCCCTTTTATCAAATGGCAGGAAATTGAAAAACACTATCTACAGCATCGGAGAGGACTTCTCCCGCCCCGTTCAACATGCGCGCAAGCAGCTGCTTGCATTTGCAAAAACAAAATCGGAGAAGTACTCCTTACGGTTTAAAACGCTGCACATCGGCTCGAAGCGCTACGTATTTGACCCATCATCAAACACCGTTAAGGAAATAGCATAGCAATCACCCCGTCAACAAACGGCAATAAAGCGCCATACCGCTTCCCCCGGCCATGTTCTCTCATTTTCCATAATATTCACGAACATACGTAGCCTTCTTCCAAAACGGGAACTCATATCCAACATTATCTCATCATCGAACAGCAACATACTCGTACTAACAGAAACATGGCTCAACAGTGACGTAACGGATGCAGAAATTTTAACTGATTTGCACAACTTCAACGTGTACCGAAACGACCGAAAAGGCTCACGGGGGGGGGGGGGGGGGCGGAGTACTTGTCGCAATTCATCGGGGCATACCTTGTGCTATTATTAACGTCGATTCCGATACTGAATCATTGTGGCTAATTTGTCGTACTGATACCCTAACAGCCCTACTTGGCGTCTGCTATAGGCCCCCGCAAACGGATCCAAACTTTCCACGCCATCTGAACAACACCATTCAAAAACGTACTTCCTCTTATCCAAATGCCCGCATTCTTCTTTTTGGTGATTTTAACTGTCCTGACTAGAGCACTGCACGGGCCCGGGCCGGGTCGGGCCGGGTATGTAATTGTTGGATCGGGCCCGGGCCGGGCTCGGGCCCGGGCCGGGCCGGGCCTGGGTCAGGCCCGAATCAGGCCCGGGTCTCATACGTGTCGGCAATGGCGTGTGTATGCTTTTTGGTTTTGTTGTTTTTTGGGATTTAACGTCCCGAACCTAGTCAGGCTATGTGAGACCCCGTAGTGGAATGCTCCGGGTAATTTAGACCACCCGAAGTGCATTAGAGTGCATGAAATCGCACGATACAAGAAGTCTAGCATTTTGCCTCCCTCCCTATGTTACATGTAATTTCGGGAAACTGCCTCATATAAGTTCCCGCCGTTATATTGCGTGAAATACGCTATTGCGTACCGTGCATCAAAAGAAATGGTAGTCAGGCAGCACTGCGGCAATTTCGAAGCAACGGTACGCTGCCCAGGTTAGTGCATATAACATGTACTCATCGGTATCATGGGAAACATTTCGAGTATGCAGCTACGCTCGCATGCCCGCCGCGCCTGCCTCCCCCTTCGTGACTCTGTAGGTTGGTCAACGCGACTCGTGAGTCATTAATACCTGAGGAGCTGCTTTTCCTGCAGTTTAAGCGCAAGAAGCGAAGTGACTCTGGTCACAGGCTCGCCGATCCACGCAGATGTTGCTGAGTTTTGTGCTAGCAAGGCAGTTGCAAATATTTATTATTTGGCAATTAGCAAATCAGAACTAGCATTTAAGTCGGATGCTCATCATATCGAGTATGTTTTTGCTGATTCTCACGGCCACCTTCGTCTTCGTCACACTCCGTCAGTAATTCATGTTTCCTCATTCGTCGGAGCACAAGTGTTCGCATGGCGCTCAAAAACGTGGAGGCGCTCCCGAGACAGAAGTGAGCAAGCACCTAAGGAAGGTGATAATCAAGATGATTTACTGCAGTACCCTTTGTAACAGGCGGGTGTATTGGCACCCTTTACCGCATAAATATCAAAGAGGTCCAGCGACACCCCGTGTGGACGAATTTTTCATCCCTTCAAGCTTCCATCTTCCCTCGAACTTCTGCCGCGTTTAGATTTTAACGGTTAAGTAACACACATCAAAACGGGAGACATGAGCTTCTCCTCTAGTCAAAAAAAAAAAAAAAAACGTATGGCAGCTCCGCTGCTGTGACACCTCAGGACGTGCGTAGCACGGGCACCCAGCGATTCCCATTCGTAGAGTTCCCACTGCTCCGTTGACCAAAGCGTTACTGGCGTCAATGTTTGTGGTAAGCAAGTAAGTTTTCCCCTGCACGAGTAGAATTTGTAAGGCATATTCGTTAAGTCGGTGTGCGACATGTGCGCTACTTTTTTGTTGACTTTTATCGGCTGCGGTGTCACCGTCGCGTGTTAAATGTACCACGATCCAAAATCGTGGCGCGGGTAGCTCGGTGCGTGCGCTAACATAAGATGATTATAGTGGGTAATACAGGTTTTGCGGAAGCTATGTACAGAGGCATAGACTGAGTATTCTGTGCCGCACTTGAGATGCTTAACACCCTACATGTTGAAACAAAAGCAGAAGGGTCCAAGTTCATTTATATGATGGAACACATACCTTATTTTATTGACTGAACAGTTGACACCTTCTGAAATGAAGCCTATACTGAAGAAATAGAATATGCCTGATCCGCGTGAAATGTCCTTCTACGTGGGCGCTACCCCTCTCAGAAGTTTGCTTTTTCTCTGCCTTCCGCATTTTCCTGCCCACCGTATTCACCGCTTTTTCCTTTCTGGCACACATCGTCTCCACCGTCACAGCCGCTAGCTACTAGACGCAACCACGACTGCGAGCCACCGACAGCGAGACTTCGCTCCCCTGTTCACACAGAGGCCTCCGGCTCTCGGCGCAAACCCATTCTCCCGACTCCAGTCATTGCGTGCGATCGCGCTCCGGACACCCGACCCGCCGCGTTCGACGGGGAGCGCTTAAGAAGCCACAGGCTAGTTCAGTTCGGCGCTCTAATATGCAGTTATTTCGGAAGCCCTTAGTCCGGTCTTGATTTAAAGTCTAACTCTTTCAAAGACCGAAGACGTTCACACAAAGGCGACGAGATACGCATCCAAAGCGAACAGCGAGGACAGTATCTCGCTCGCTAACGCGTGTGGCTTGATTTGACACATCTATGGCACTGCGGTGGCGGTAAATCGGCGAACAAAGGTGCGGGAGAGGACTCCCTTCTTTTTAGCACGAAAATGTAGCATACGTTGGGGACAGTTGCCTGCCGAGGTATAATAGCGCAACTCAACCTGGCGAATCCTCCCAGGAGTAGTTAAGCTCGTTTCTCTCTATCTCTCTCTCTCTCTCGTTGCATTGTGCAATAAACGAAGTTTGCAGGATAAGTTCTCCGCTATTTACGCAGTAGTCCCGTCAATTAATGCGAACTCCATTGTAAATGTCCGCCGTTTTTCCACTTTATGTGGGCGTTGTATGTTGTAGTCGTTCTTTGAAATGAAATAAGAACATTGCACGGTTAGCACTGCGTGCATGATACAGCCATGTATGCCTCCTCATATATCCCCCTGCAATTCCTTCGCAAACTTGTTACGGGCGTAATTAACCGAAGGTAAACACAGCACCAGTGCAAATCGCGACACTGTCAGAAGTTCTAACACTCTCCAGAAACTATCTTGAGTGCAGCTGATATCTTCACTGTAAGAGAAGATTGGACAGTGCCTCGTTTATGGTCAAGGAATAATTGGTTGAAATGGCCGGGCCCAAACCTTTCGGGCCCGGGCCGGGTACGGGCCGTATTTAAAAACACCGGGCCGGGCTCGGGCGGGCCGCAGCACGGCGCTTTCGGGCCGGGCCGGGCCCGGGCCGGAAAAAGTCGGCCCGTGCAGTGCTCTAGTCCTGACATTGACTGGCAAAACATAACGAATTCTACATTATCATGTCATGTAGAAGCAAAGAACTTCCTCGATGTGTGTCTTAACTTTAACCTCGCACAATTAGTCTCCCAACGAACCCGTGTCTCACGAGAATCAGCAAATATTCTCGATAAGACAGATGCTTGGGCTAGTTGGTGATTGGGAATCAACATATTTGCACAGCGCAGGACTACGAGTAGTTACGACGTAACTACAGAAGAAGAGACAAGGACAGAAAGAGCGAGAAAAAAAAAACAGCGGTCTTTCTGTCCTTGTCTCTTCTTCTGTAGTTACGTCGTAACTACTCGTAGTCCTGCACTGTGCAAATATGTTGATTCCCAAATATTCTCGACCTGATATTAACCGATTGCCCCGAGAACCTATCATCCATTAGTTACCTTCCTGAGATTAGCGATCATAAAGTCATTCATGCTCTATTTTCATTTGCCTCGACCCAAAAACAGATGACTAATAAAACAATTGTTCTTTACGATAAGGGTAACTATAGTGCAATATCTGAGGATCTCGGTAACTTTTTCCATCAGTACGAATCGACATTTCACACAGGCTCCGTTCATGACAACTGGTTGATCTTCAAAAACAAAGTAAATCACCTCTCCGATATCTTTATCCCGAAGATTACCTTTCGCACTAACCGCAATCAACCATGGTTTTCTGGGCAGTTAAAGAAACTAGAAAACAAAAAGAAGTGACTCTTTCGCACCGCCAAACACACTAACAAGCCTGCCACATGGGAAAAATACATCGAGGTTGAAAAATCTTATTTACTGTCCGTCCGCAAAGCCAAATACTCGTTTTTCCATGTTGACTTACCTAATCTGCTACTCAGGAACCCCAAGCAATTCTGGCAAGTTCTAAACCCCACACATCCTTCCGATATCAGACTAACAAATGATTCGCATGAGGAACTCACTGACCATGATTGCGCAGAAATGTTCAACAAAGCATTTTCATCTGTCTTTACTGCTGAACTTGACACGCCCTCACAATCGCCATCCTTCAATTTAGAATCTTCCATGCCAGCTGTCACCTTCTGCGAAGAAGGCATTTCGTCTATAATTACAAATTAAAACTTTCTTCATCAGCTGGTATGGATTCCATCAATTCGAAACTCCTCAAAAATGTGCAATCCACCTGTGCAGCATACTTATGTCTCATCTTTCCACAGTCACTCACTTCAGGAATCATGCCGGCTGACTGGAAAACGGGCAAGGTCGTTCCAGTCTACAAATCAGGTAACAGAAACTCACCATTGAAGTACCGCCCCATTTCATTGACTAGTGTGCCTTGTAAAATCATGGAACACGTCATCTACTCACAAATCATCACCTTTTTGGACTCCAACGCATTCTTCCATCCTTCACAGCACGGATTTCGTAAGGGCCTCTCTCGCGAAACCCAATTAGCACAATTCGTTCATGACCTACACACTAGTCTCGACTGCAATATCCAAACCGACTCAATCTTTCTTGATTTCGCAAAAGCTTTTGACAAGCGTTTGTTACTAAAACTTTCAAGGCTGAACTTACATCCTAACATTCTAACAAATAAATAACAATTCTAACATTTTTAACAAATAAAGAACCAGCCCTTGACCCCTTCCCTTTCGTTATTTCATAGCTTGGGCCTCGTTGCGGCAGACTTGGTGCCTTAGGTAGCATGCGAGGGCTTATTGGGCAGCAGTCATCGCGTCTAAGTTCACGTTCTACGTGACGCCTCCTGGCAAGAAAGTGCGTTCCACGCACGCCGCCTTGGCCATGAGTGGCGCTGCCCAACACTCCCAGGATAATACGTACATAAATACACAATAAAGTGGACGGGGAGACGGCCGCCTTCGTAGCTCAGTTGGTAGAGCATCGGACGCGACATCCGAAGGTCGTGGGTTCGGGTCCCACCGAAGGCAAGGTTTGTCTTTTCGTCCACTTTAATTCCTTTCTACTTTCTCCATAATTACAATACCACAAGTAACTTCCCCTATGCTTTCCTAGGCTTCATTGTCTGTTTGCTCATTAAGTTGTTTCTAACAAATAAAGAACGAGCCCTTGACCCCTTCCCTTTCGTTATTTCATAGCTTGGGCCTCGTTGCAGCAGACTTGGTGCCTTAGGTAGCATGCGAGGGCTTATTGGGCAGCAGCCATCTCGTCTAAGTTCACGTTCTACGTGACGCCTCCTGGCAAGAAAGTGCGTTCCACGCACGCCGCCTTGGCCATGAGTGGCGCTGCCCAACACTCCCAGGATAATACGTACATAAATACACAATAAAGTGGACGGGGAGACGGCCGCCTTCGTAGCTCAGTTGGTAGAGCATCGGACGCGACATCCGAAGGTCGTGGGTTCGGGTCCCACCGAAGGCAAGGTTTGTCTTTTCGTCCACTTTAATTCCTTTCTACTTTCTCCATAATTACAATACCACAAGTAACTTCCCCTATGCTTTCCTAGGCTTCATTGTCTGTTTGCTCATTAAGTTGTTTCTAACAAATAAAGAACGAGCCCTTGACCCCTTCCCTTTCGTTATTTCATAGCTTGGGCCTCGTTGCGGCAGACTTGGTGCCTTAGGTAGCATGCGAGGGCTTATTGGGCAGCAGCCATCTCGTCTAAGTTCACGTTCTACGTGACGCCTCCTGGCAAGAAAGTGCGTTCCACGCACGCCGCCTTGGCCATGAGTGGCGCTGCCCAACACTCCCAGGATAATACGTACATAAATACACAATAAAGTGGACGGGGAGACGGCCGCCTTCGTAGCTCAGTTGGTAGAGCATCGGACGCGACATCCGAAGGTCGTGGGTTCGGGTCCCACCGAAGGCAAGGTTTGTCTTTTCGTCCACTTTAATTCCTTTCTACTTTCTCCATAATTACAATACCACAAGTAACTTCCCCTATGCTTTCCTAGGCTTCATTGTCTGTTTGCTCATTAAGTTGTTTCTAACAAATAAAGAACGAGCCCTTGACCCCTTCCCTTTCGTTATTTCATAGCTTGGGCCTCGTTGCGGCAGACTTGGTGCCTTAGGTAGCATGCGAGGGCTTATTGGGCAGCAGCCATCTCGTCTAAGTTCACGTTCTACGTGACGCCTCCTGGCAAGAAAGTGCGTTCCACGCACGCCGCCTTGGCCATGAGTGGCGCTGCCCAACACTCCCAGGATAATACGTACATAAATACACAATAAAGTGGACGGGGAGACGGCCGCCTTCGTAGCTCAGTTGGTAGAGCATCGGACGCGACATCCGAAGGTCGTGGGTTCGGGTCCCACCGAAGGCAAGGTTTGTCTTTTCGTCCACTTTAATTCCTTTCTACTTTCTCCATAATTACAATACCACAAGTAACTTCCCCTATGCTTTCCTAGGCTTCATTGTCTGTTTGCTCATTAAGTTGTTTCTAACAAATAAAGAACGAGCCCTTGACCCCTTCCCTTTCGTTATTTCATAGCTTGGGCCTCGTTGCGGCAGACTTGGTGCCTTAGGTAGCATGCGAGGGCTTATTGGGCAGCAGCCATCTCGTCTAAGTTCACGTTCTACGTGACGCCTCCTGGCAAGAAAGTGCGTTCCACGCACGCCGCCTTGGCCATGAGTGGCGCTGCCCAACACTCCCAGGATAATACGTACATAAATACACAATAAAGTGGACGGGGAGACGGCCGCCTTCGTAGCTCAGTTGGTAGAGCATCGGACGCGACATCCGAAGGTCGTGGGTTCGGGTCCCACCGAAGGCAAGGTTTGTCTTTTCATCCACTTTATTTCCTTTCTGCTTTCTCCACAATTACAATACCACAAGTAACTTCCCCTATGCTTTCCTAGGCTTCATTGTCTGTTTGCTCATTAAGTTGTTTCTAACAAATAAAGAACGAGCCCTTGACCCCTTCCCTTTCGTTATTTCAAATGGCTTGAGGAATTCCTAACTAACCGCTCTCAATCTGTTTATGTTAATAGCCATCTCTCTAAACTCCTCCCAGTCACCTCAGGTGTCCCACAAGGGTCTGTTCTCGGTCCTCTCCTATTCCTAATATATATTAATGACTTACAATTGCATGTTTCCTGTAACATTCGCATGTTCTCTGACGATTGTGTAATCTACCGTACTATTACTAATCGTCATGACCATTACATCCTTCAGAGCGACGTTAACAATATACTAAATTGGTGTACCTTATACCTAATGACTCTCAACCCCACTAAATGTAAACTCGTTTCCTTCTCTCGTCGTCACAATCTCTCTCGCTTTCAATATTCTATTTCAAATTCATCGATCGAATTAGTAGACTCATACAAATATATAGGAGTCACCCTCTCTTCTAATTTATCATGGCGCACCCATATTACTAACATCATTTCAGCATCGAACAAAACACTCGGTTTTCTTAAACGCCACCTCCGCCTCGCCCCACCTCATGTTAGATTACTCGCATATAAATCACTTATCAGACCACAACTAGAATACGCATCTGCCAACTGGAGCCCGTGTCAAGCACACCTAATCACTGCATTGGAAGCCGTTCGAAATCGGGCCACCCGATTAATCCATTCTTCATATTCATATGATATCAGTATTTCACCCTTGAAAGCTGAATCCGGTCTATCGCTTCTTTCTTATCGTCGCCGCATTGCTAGCCTTACCCTTTATCATATTCCGAGGGTCGCGGGATCGAATCCCGACCGCGGCGGCTGCATTTCGATGGAGGCGAAATGTTGAGGCCCGTGTGCTGTGCGTTGTCAGTGCACGTTAAAGAACCCCAGGTGGTCGAAATTTCCGGAGACCTCCACTACGGCGTCTCTCATAATCAGAGCTGGTTTTGGGACGTTAAACCCCACAAAACAACAACAACCCTTTATCATAAGTTCTTTTATTCTTCTCTGAATCAAGCGCCATATATCACAGCCGCATCACGCATTTCCCACCGCCCCAATTATCCACCTCAAGTTGCCCGCGCGCCATCGCATACCACTACGTTTTCTGCTTCATTTTTCCTCAGAGCAGCTTCAGACTGGAACGGCCTGCCCTACGACATCGTCAACATTCCCTCATCATCTGCTTTCCAAGAACTTATAACTGCTCATCTGCAATGTTAATTGAACTATCACTGCTAAATTTTTTATTTTATTTTTTTTGTAATACCACCCCTTATGTAACACCCCCTGAGTGGGGACTTTTAAGGAAATAAAACTGAACTGAACTGAACTGAACGCAGTTAGGCGGCGAAAGCATGGATGCAAATTGATCCTTATTTTTAGTTAGAAAAACGACTGCAGGAAACGACGTTCTTATTCAGTTACGTTGCGCAACTGCTGTTTTCACTAAACAGGGAGCACAGTTAAGCGCGGAAGCGTGGATGCAAATTGATCCTTATCTTTTGTTAAAAAAAGACTGCAGGAAACGACGTTATTATTCAATTACGTTGCGGAACAGCTGTTTTCACTAAACAGTGAACGCAGTTAAGCAGCGGACGCGTGGATCCAAATTGGTCCCGATTTATTGTCAGACACGAGTATAGGAAACAACGTTTTTATTCAATTACATTGAGCAACTCCTGTTTTCACTAAATAACAGCGAGCACATTTAGGCGGCGAAAGCGTGGATGCAAATTGATCCTTATTTTTTGTTAGAAAAACGACTGCAGGAAACGACGTTATTATTCATTTACGTTGCGGAACTCCTGTTTTCACTAAATAACAAGGAACGCAGTTAAGCGGCGAAATCGTGGATGCAAATTGATCCTTATTTTTTGTTAGAAAAACGACTGGACGAAGCGACGTTTTTATTCAATTACGTTGCGCAACTCCTGTTTTCGCTATATTACAGGGAGCGCAGTTAAGCGGCGAAAGCCTGGATCCAAATTGGTGCTTATTTATTGTTAGAAACATTAGTGCAGGAAACGACGTTTTTATTCAATTAAATTGCGTAACACCTGTTATCACTTCATAGGGAACGCAGTTTAGGTGCGGAAGCGTGGATGGAGTTTTGTCCTGATGTTTTGTTACGAACATTAGTGCAAGAAACGAAGTTTCAATTCAATTACGTTGCGCAACTCCTGTTTTCACTAAATAGGGAACGCAGTTTAGCTGCGGACGCGTGGATGCAAATTGGTCCGGAGTTTTTGTTAGGAACATTAGTGCAACAAACGACGATTCTTTTCAATTACGTAGCGCAGCTCCTGTTTTCACTAAATTACAGGGAACGCAGTTAAGCGGCGAAAGCCTGGATCCAAATTGGTGCTTATTTATTGTTAGAAACATTAGTGCAAGAAAGGACGTTTTTATTCAGTTACGTTGCGTTAACACCTGTTATCACTAAATAGGGAACGCAGTTAAGTGGCGGAAGCGTGGATGGAGTTTTGTCCTGATGTTTTGTTACGAACATTAGTGCAAGAAACGAAGTTTTAATTCAATTACGTTGCGCAACTCCTGTTTTCACTAAATAGGGAACGCAGTTTAGCTGCGGACGCGTGGATGCAAATTGGTTCGGAGTTTTTGTTAGGAACATTAGTGCAACAAACGACGATTTTTTTCAATTACGTAGCGCAGCTCCTGTTTTCGCTAAATTACAGGGAACGCAGTTAAGCGGCGGAAGCGTAGGATGCAAATTGGTACTCATTTTTTGTTAGGAATGTTAGTGCAAGAAACGACGTGTTTAGTAAATTACGTTCCGCAACTCCTGTTTTCACTAAATAGGTAACGCAGTTTAGCAGGGGAAGCGTGGATGCAAATTTGTCCTGATGTTTTGTTGGAAACACGAGTGCAAGAAACAACGTTTTTATTCAGTTACGTTGCAGAACTGCTGTTTTCACTAAACAGGGAACGCAATTAAGCGGCGAAGCGTGGATGCAAATAGTCCTGATCTTTTGTTAGGAACATTAGTGCAAGAAATGACATTTCTATTCAATTATATTGCGCAGCTCCTGTTTTCACTAAATAGGGAGCTCAGTTTTGCGACGGAAGCGTGGATGCAAATTTGTCCTGCTTTGTTGTTAGAAACATTACTGCAAGAAACGACGTTTCTATTCAATCACGTTGCGCAACTCCTGTTTTCACTCAATAGGGAACGCAGTTTAGCGGCGGAAGCGTGGACGCAAATTGATCCTGATTTCTTGTTAGGAAGATTAGTGGAAGAAACGACGTTTTTATTCAATTATTTAGCGCAATTCCCGTTTACACTTGTGGGGCCGGGTCCCGCTCGACACCATGTTTAGCGTGGATGTCTCCGCATCCCCCTTTCCCGGCTGGACGGAGCGGGGGCCCACCCGCTTCGCCCATATGGTTTTAACTAGGCTGCCATTGGGCAGCGAGAAATTCCTCGAACGTTTGCGCGTTCTGGCGTTTCGGGTTTTGGCGATGCCTCGGGAGAACACGCTGGGACTTGGAGAAGTGCGCACGTACTTTGGTGACCCTCCGGCCGACCAGGCCATCGGTCGGATGGCGTGCTTCTGCGAGCCCCAGCGACCACGGCGGCGACCTGCGACCGACGCTCCTGTCTGTATGTTCTTCTTCTATTTTCCTTTTCCGAGGGCTCGCGGTCGCGGGTGCGCTAGCCGGGGTTAGGCTCTCCTTCCTTGCATGGGTTATTTTTGTGTGTTATTCTGTGTTCGCGTGTTGTTCTTTGTTACTGTCCTTTGTGTTATCGTGCTCGCGTTTTGTTTTAATCGTTATCGTTATTGTCCTTTCGTTTATATGTAATTCGATTCATTCGGCCCTGTATTATTTGTTATTATTTTAATGTTTATTAAATCACCATGCACGGAGAGATGCGCCTAATGTTCTCGTCCTTCGCCGCGTGCGACGGCTCGCACTGCCCTGTCTCGAGTCGGGCCGCGGGCCGACGCGCGCGGTAACGCGGCATGCACGGCTGAGATAGCTAGCGCGCGGACGCGACTACCACATTCTCTGCTCGTTGAGTGCTCGAACCCACTGCAGGGGGTTTGCTAGCGGCGATGCCGCTGCTAGCAGTAGTAATTAGTAGAAGTTAACCCCTACATTTTGGCGCCCAACGTGGGGCCAGGGGCCTTGCCCTTGGTCGCTCGAACGACGAGCAGGTGTCGGCAGAGTGGGGAAGTTGCGTTCGGTTCCCAGCGTCAAGTGCGCTTTGGTTGAGCGTGGCCGTCTCTGCCGTGTATCGTGCGTATGTCTTTCTTTGTCTGTCCCCCCTTTTTCTCTGTCGTTGTATCGTGGTGTGAGGAGAGGCAAATGTCACTTCTCAAACGGATTGGTAACCCGCTTCGAAGTTGTGTGAGGCGAAGCGTGGACGAGGAAAGGCGTGATGCAAGTTGCCACCGAGGTGCAGCAGTTTGTTCTTGGTGGCGGAAACTCGTTGGATTTACCAAGGCTTCCATCATGCTATGGCCGGGAGATTGACCATCTTGTCTCCCGTGCGACGTTCAAGTCGGTGAGTCCAACGGTTTTCTTTAGACTTCGCCTCGTGCGCGTCTTCCCTCACTAAATTCAGAACCAGTAAAAGAATAGCTGACGCACTATTTCTTGCCCGGGTCGCCGAAAGTCTTTTTGTTAAAAGTTGACGGCGCTGTTCGGTTGCACATGGCCGACTTGCACCGAGGGAGGCAAAGATGGCGGAAAGGCCGCTGAGGCGAACAAAGAAAGTAGAGGAAGACCCTTCTTCCATGAATAGCCCTTGGGGCACCTGTTTCTTCGCGCACGCAGAAGGGGAGAGCGTTCCAGCGTCCCCGCGGCGGGAGAGAAGGAGGCCATTGTGGCGTTAATCAGCCGGCCGGTCGGGGGGAAAGGATGAAAGAGGGGGTCTATCCTCACCGGGCTCTCCTCACGAATCTGGTTTTCTTGTTTGTTGTTCTTTTGCTTTTTTTTCGTGGCCCGAAGAGCGACGTAGTTGACGGCAGAGTGACCCATGTGTACATAATGTAAATAGTTTCTTTCGCGGTTTTGTTTTTCGCCTCCGGGAGGCGAGGCGCCTGAATGTGTTGGTACTGCACATGGCGCGCGCGCGTAGTATCGCTGTCTTGTATTGCGGCGAGCGCGGGTTTTGGGCTCGAAGCGGCTTGTGTAGCCGTGGCCCTGGAGAGAAAGCGGTTCACTCTGCGCGGTCTGTACGAGCTTGGCCACAGTATCATGCCACCTTCGCGGTTAGCGCTGCGTGTTTACGCGCGTCGGCAGTGGCACCCCCCCCGACAGCAGAGGAGAGCGATTGCGCGCCCCTGCAGTAATTCTCGCCAGTCGTCAGAGCGGAAGGCTTTAGTTGAAGTTACTGTGCTCTGCGATTTGGCACAGTGCAGTGTGAATGCTCAGCTGTCGCCGTCCCTTCCGCGTCTGTTCATCCCGTAGGCAACACGTTGTGGATCTCCCGTTTCGTTTGGTGTCACGGATGGGCAGTGTGCGTTCGTGGAAGGATTATCCGCTAGTGTAAGGTCATGCGGCATCGCACTAGTGAAGACCACGTTTACATTGGTTACTGCCCGACTGATTCCAGACGGAGAGATAACCTGACAGAGAAGTCTTTCTCTTTTTTCTCTTTCTACGCTTTCTCTGGTTTCTCTTCGCTGTTCTAGTTTTTATGTAAGTGTTCCTTTCTGTTTACGTACCGTTTCTTTCTTTTTGAGTTTTTGGTTTTCGCTACCCTAGAATTGTAGTCTCGCGTTGTTTTATGGTTCGTTAGTTCAATTGATTTTGGGTTATTGTGCTGCGCGACTGTTTTTGCTCTTTTGTTGTTGTTTTCGTCGTGTTTTTCCGCCGCGCTGATTCGGCGGCCGAAGTCTGCGTCTCCGGAGAGAGGCGGCGTCGACGGCGAGGCTGCGGACGGAGCCGTGGTCGCGGCACTTGGTGCGGCCAGGAAGTCGACAGGGTCGGCGGCACGTGAGACCTGCCGCGGCTGGCGTCCAGGGTCCGGGTGAAGATGCCGTGGCGCGCGCTGGCTTCATTGGACATTCGAGAGACTTGCCGCGGTTGTATTGTCGCGTTTGTTTCCTTGTTTTTGTGTTCGTTTGGAACTCGCGGATTTTATCATGTATTGGCACCGTCGGTATTGTTTTTTTTAGGGGGGCTTTTAAGGAGGGAGGGATGTGGGGCCGGGTCCCGCTCGACACCATGTTTAGCGTGGATGTCTCCGCATCCCCCTTTCCCGGCTGGACGGAGCGGGGGCCCACCCGCTTCGCCCATATGGTTTTAACTAGGCTGCCATTGGGCAGCGAGAAATTCCTCGAACGTTTGCGCGTTCTGGCGTTTCGGGTTTTGGCGATGCCTCGGGAGAACACGCTGGGACTTGGAGAAGTGCGCACGTACTTTGCTGACCCTCCGGCCGACCAGGCCATCGGTCGGATGGCGTGCTTCTGCGAGCCCCAGCGACCACGGCGGCGACCTGCGACCGACGCTCCTGTCTGTATGTTCTTCTTCTATTTTCCTTTTCCGAGGGCTCGCGGTCGCGGGTGCGCTAGCCGGGGTTAGGCTCTCCTTCCTTGCATGGGTTATTTTTGTGTGTTATTCTGTGTTCGCGTGTTGTTCTTTGTTACTGTCCTTTGTGTTATCGTGCTCGCGTTTTGTTTTAATCGTTATCGTTATTGTCCTTTCGTTTATATGTAATTCGATTCATTCGGCCCTGTATTATTTGTTATTATTTTAATGTTTATTAAATCACCATGCACGGAGAGATGCGCCTAATGTTCTCGTCCTTCGCCGCGTGCGACGGCTCGCACTGCCCTGTCTCGAGTCGGGCCGCGGGCCGACGCGCGCGGTAACGCGGCATGCACGGCTGAGATAGCTAGCGCGCGGACGCGACTACCACATTCTCTGCTCGTTGAGTGCTCGAACCCACTGCAGGGGGTTTGCTAGCGGCGATGCCGCTGCTAGCAGTAGTAATTAGTAGAAGTTAACCCCTACACACTAAACAACAGGGAACGCAATTGAGCCGCGGAAGCGTGGATGCAAATTGGTCTATGCTGGAGCCTGTCAGCCGCACTCGGTGGTAGTGATACTATTTTTTCACATGTACTGCATTGCACTTTCCATTGTTTTGATAACGTTTCAAGCGTATCCGTGCTCTTTGAACTCTATACTGCCTCTGCTCATACGAACATCTGGTTGTCCAGATCAGAATGTCTCCGACATAGATTGCTGCACCTAGGTTCCTATTCCCCTTCATTACACTACAGAAGAGATCTCGCATTCCTATACCCAACGGACGTGATAGCGCTTTTCCACGTTAAGTAATCGCCGGCCATACCGTTCACTTGGCCAAGAAAATCTTAAACATAATTGTGGATTCTTTCTCTGTGCCGGGCGCGCTACAACCCTTCAAGTATTGTGAGTGTGATATATCATTGAAGTTCCTTTGACAGGCGAGCGCCGGAAGTGTTCCATGTAGGCTTCCAGAATTCGTTGTTCAGCGAAGTACATGCTCTCCATGCATGGAATCGCCTATCAGAGCCGAAATTTGATACTGAGGAACTATTGTGTTCGAGGTGATCTTGGAGCCGTATAACGCCTACGCTCTCGTAAGTTCAACTGAAGGTTCAGGATATCTCGCGGCTTATTAGGATTTAACATAGTGGTGGAATATTTCCGTGGCCCCTGAACCTGCACTACCTCCGTCCAGATTTCCTCAGTGAGCAAATCATCAAGCTGTTCAAAATGTCTATAAGTGATATGCCGAAATCTCGGATTGATACTACTGTCGGGTCTTGCGGCGCATTGCTGCGCATTTGGCCTTTTGTGTCGAAGTTAATAGAAGGTGGTGAATGGAAGGGTTCAGATCTATGTCGGCTGATATTATTTCAGCCCTGTATTATTACGGCTTGATGCACCTTAATATTTTCAATTCAATTATCACAACAAATCAGTCTCTGCTCATTCGTAGTCTCCTATCAGTCAACGGGTATGCTAGCCCTTTCAGTGCACACAATGTTCAGGTTCATCAAGCATCACAGTTAGGCATTGTCCCTCAGCGTGGTGCTGAGGAATTAACAGAAGTCGTGCTGGTTATGTATTCGCGTATGTGTTGGTCACTACCAACAGTCGGACGACACATTGCAATAATTCACAATTGTACTTGTGTTTTCCTTAGTCTTTGTGAAACGTGCTCCCCAAGCGTTAGCCGAATGGCCACGTCTACCCGGTATTTCTGGCGCCGTTTTGGTCACAATTTGGCAGCTGGTTGGCAGGGTAGACAGGGTTAGCTTACCTCGCTAAACCTGCAATTGTACCTATCTTGCATTAGCACCAAAAAGGGTAATTATTCGGTACTAGCGAAACAGTATACTGAATGCGCGTCCATATTTATCAAAATGCGGGTCCTTAATACGATATCTGAACTGCACACGTGTGCTGATATGCGGTTAGTTTTCCTGGTTCCACTCGCCAAAGGTGGTCTGTGCCATATCCACTATGGAGCGTGATTGAAGTTCGGCTTCGGCTGCTGCATATCGATGCAGCCGAAATGTTGAGCCTCGGTGATTGTGTGTTGTGAGCATACGTCCAAGCACCCCAGGTCGTCGAAGTTTCGGGGACTATATCCCCCACGGCATCTCTTATATTGATATCGTGGTGCGGGGACCTATAATTGCTGAAATCAACCAATCCCTACTAGATTGTCTTCTCTTGCAATTGTAACTATTTCAGGGCGATGTTGGTCGATATAAGGAGTTAACTTCTTCCTCCCGTTGTTGTTCGCCCGCTCATCCCGTTGTCAGCGAAACGGTTGACAAGCTGCCGACCAGGGGATTGAAGGCGGGCTCCTTGACCTGCTGGCACCTTGAGGGAACGACGGCTTCGACATCTTGTTGTTAAAAACAACGTTTAATGATCAACCTCCTTACAACACAATTCACCGTGTTTGATAAACTTCTTAAACAAAAGCACTCTCGCAGTCCAATCAGAAGTAGAAAATGTCCTTCTCTCTCAACTTCTGATTGGCTGCCGTTGGGATGTACATCCTCACGCCCTTTCACCCAATGCCTTCATCTGCACCCGCCTCTCCCACGTCGATCGCCGGTGCGCCTCTCTCTCTCCTCTCTCTCGAAGTTTGGCGCCGGCCAGTCGTGGAAGCGTGCTCGGTGCAGGGGTCCCAGGGCTGAGCCGACGGGTCTTCATCAGTTCCACGGAACCCGCCTCGGCGTTTCCCCCGCGATGCTGCACGTGGCTTGCTTCCCAGACCATGGTCCATTGCCCGCTGGCCGCACACCTCCACAGAAGAAATCGGCCGTCACGCCGTCTTTGTGCAGTCCTGGCCACCGCAGGGTGTGCAGGAGTGCAGGTCGCCGCAGGGGGTGAGGAACGCTGCCCGTGCAAAATGGCGACCGTGAAGAGCCTTTGGGTTTCCGCTGCGCGCTCGTGCCCAACACCTCCCCTCCAACTGTGTTGCACTGCATTTTGGGCATGCAACACACACACACACACACGCACAATCACAACTGTCCACAGGCTTGACGAGCGGAGCACTGTCTGTGGCTTGTACCCAATTGACCCCGCCGCGCGCACGCATTGACAAAGCATACATGCGCCCCGTTGCCTTGGTTTCCCCTTGTGTCTCATCGTGAGCCATTTCAGGCACTTCCTTTTGCCTATCCGACGGTGGCACTAGCTGCCTGTTCATGCGACCAGCGATAAGTTCCGGGTGATACAATAACTCGTCCTGAACAAGCATGCCATGCGCTCCTGCTTTTGCTTGCGCCCAAACATCGCACAAGGTCGAATCTGCGTCCTGAGCCCCGCAAAACTCCTCTTGTCTGCCTTTGACGGGCTGTGAGCCCTCGCTGTTGTTCTCAGTTATTACAACACGTGCAGTCGTCTCTTGCTTCTCGCGTGTCTCATCTGACATCTCAGCTACAGCTTCGGTCTCTAACGATGGACCTCTCATCGGACACCCCGTCGATCTTTACCTTTTCCTTTAGCTGTTGTGCGTAATCGTTATGTGTGATCAGTGCGTCGGTCCCCTCGAGTAGCTTATCCGTAAGTGCGCAAAGCACAGCCGACTGAACCGCCTCGGCCACCCCGTAGGGCCTTCCTTCGGTAGCTAGCAGCGGCACGTAAGCCAACTCTGGCGTTACTTGTTGCCCAAACGCTCCCGTTAGCTTTATCCGCGAACCCGTACCATTGTATTTCGGCACCACCGCCTTTCTGATAACGCTTACTTCGGCTCCCGAGTCTATCACTGCGTCTAATGACTGGCCTGAGCTTTTAAGTGTTACCGTTGTCAGTCTGGGTTGCCTCTGCTTATATTGCCCCAACCCGTCTGTCACTGCCACGCCTGACTCGAATGCGGATGCCGTCACTTTCGCAACCACTGTTTTGTCTTCTTGACGCCCCACTGGCCTAGTGCTTTGCTTCACAACTGAGCGTTCATTGGGACACTCCCTGGCTAGGTGATCAGTACCCTTGCATTGAAAACATCGGTTGTTCCACGTTACACCCGCGTAGGCATCTCCCGATGTTTCCGGTTTATTTTGCCTGTCCTCAGCACTCGCCCTCTTTTGCACCGGCCTGCACTTTTCGCTCTCCTCAACGCTCTCCGGAAGCTTAACCACGGCGCTGGGTGACAAAAACACCTCCTATTCATTAAGAACGACATGCGCTCTCGCCTCCGGGCTCAAACATTCTTTCAAGCGATCCGTCACAGCTAGCTGCTTGAGTTCCTCGAACAGTGCGTACCTTCGAGCTCTGGACATAATAGTCAAAATAATTTTCCAGACGCACGGCGAACTGATTCCAGGATTCCTTTTCTCCCTTTCGCGACCCCATAAACAGCCTCTTGTATTCCGCTGCCGTGAACCTGAGACCATCTAAAATGCTAGACTTAAGCTTTGAGTAAACTTTCCGCTCCTCTGCCTTTAGCCTGCACAGCAGTCCTCGTGCCCTTTCGCTCAACTGGGGCAAAAGAAGCCCGGCCCACCACTCGGCCGGAACCTCATAAGAATCGAGCGTTGCCTCTACATACTCGAAGCACATTCGCACGAGTGCCTCTTGGTTCGGCATTGTTGCGAGTACACCCTTTAAAAAGCTTGCAAATTTCAGCGCCTGTGTCCCTCTGACCTTCCGCCAAGCGATGAGCTCTCACCGCCGTCGTTAGGCTCAGCCCCCTCACGGGCTCGCAACCGCTGGCTTTCTAGTATTAAGCGATGCTTCTCTGTTTCCGGCTCAGCAATTTTCAACTGAAGCTGTAGCAGCGCTAGCTGCTGTTCCAACGCCGTATCTGACGTGCCACTACGCTTACCCCCCGCGTCGCTGTCGGCGACTCCCAACGCCTGCAATTTTTCCGCCCCGTCCCCGTTCATTTCCGAGCTGTCCCTTTCTCTGTCTCGCAAATTATAATGCTTTGTCATTGCCTGCGCCCGACCGAAAATCAAGAGGTACCCGCCTGAAGTAGCCTTACGGTGCGCTATTCCTCCTCGGAATGTAGGAGACTAGCCTTGATTCGTTGGCCCAATGATGCGGTAGTCGGTTGGTGGTTGTCGTCAGTCTCGGCCGATGTCGTTCCCCGCTGTCGTCCTCAAGTCAGCCATGCAGGTCCTGTCCGACGGCGCCAGTTAACTTCTTCCCCCCGTTGTTGTTCGCCCACTCATCCCGTTGTCAGCGAAACGGTCAGCGAAAAGCGAAACCAGGGGATTGAAGGCGGGCTCCTTGACCTGCTGGCACCTTGAGGGAACGACGGCTCCGACATCTTGTTGTTAAAAATAACGTTTAATGATCAACCTCCTTACAACACAATTCAGCGGGTTTAACACACTTCTTAAACAAAAACACTCTCGCAGTCCAATCAGAATAAAAAAATGTCCTTCTCTCTCAACTTCTGATTGGCTGCCGTTGGGATGTACTACATCCTCACGCCCTTTCACCCTATGCCTTCATCTGCACGCGCCTCTCCCACGTCGATCTCTGGTGCGCCTCTCTCTCTCCTCTCTCTCGAAGTCTGGCGCCGGCCAGTCATGGAAGCGGGCTCGGTGCAGGGGTCCCAGGGCTGAGCCGACGGGTCGTCATCACGTGCCCGCCAGTTCCACGGAACACGCGTCGGGGATTCCCCCGCGATGCTGCACACCGCTTGCTTCCCAGACCACGGTCCATCGTCCCTTGGCCGCAGATCGCCGCAGAAGAATCAGCCGTCATGCCGTCTTTGTGCAGTCCTGGCCACCGCAGGGTGTGCAGGAGTGCAGGTCGCCGCAGGGGGTGAGGAACGCTGCCCGTGAAAAATGGCGACCGTGAAGAGCCTACGGGTTTCTGCTGCGCGCTCGTGCCCAACATAAGGCGTTAACTCCTCATGGGTTTCCGAGTCTACCTGACCACTTAGTTATTTTGCACGGAATAGAACTGGCCCTGCCTGGATTTGTGTGCATTGTGTCTGTGAGGGCAGCGACAGTTAATTTGCAGAACAGTGAGACTCTCGTGTGCTGTGGGTGCTTTTACCTCGTATGATGATGGCCAATAGCCGCATTCTTCCTCGGTGTTTGCTGTGACAATGCATTGGACACTGGGTCTGTCGTCGTCGACGCTAAATTGCCCCTCGCGCGTCCTCTTACCCTTTGGAGACATTTAAGCTGAAGGAAGCCCATGTGTGTTGCTTGTACTTAGCATTAGCTGATGTTACATGGTGATGAAGGCCTCGTCAGTTATCTTCATTGAAAACCGCAGCGCTGTGTCTGGAGCCTCTGAGCACAATTTCAATGGTGTATCTTTTTCGCCACTAGTTGTGAAGGCCAAACAGCCTTTCAGGGTCCGCGATCCCAATACAAACCGACGTTTCATTAAGGCTGTGTGTGTTCGGCCAGAATTAGCAAGAAAATAACTGTGGAGGTATATTTCCGAAGTCGGCCTCAAATATGCGCCTGTTTATTGTGGGGAAAATTGCTGGTTGGTGCTGAAAATTGAGCAATGCCGCATGACCTACGGCAGAGGATAGCCGGGTACTTAGATGCATTGCCTGAAGTTTCAGAATCTCGCTTTTCGCGCTAAGCTGAAGCCGCGTATTTAGGGATGATGAATGTGCGGGCCGAGTGTCAGTAACATTCCTTATTTAAGAAGGTTTATAGACGTGATTACGGTTTTACGAATTCGTAAATAGCGAGTTCACGTCAGCAATTCATTTCGCCAGCGTTACTAGGAGAAAGGGCTTACAAATACATAGAACAGTGTAAGTCACATTAAACGAAGGAGCTGCTTTAACTAAAGTTGCTTAAGGTGGGCCTGTGGTATGTAACCGTGATACGTGTTGCCTTCAACAGGAAAACTGGAGACGCTACCATGGATAAAGTGCAAAACAACATGCAGTATCCTATGGCCGACGCCTCATCGCATGTTTCGAGCACGTGTGGGAAGGCATTGGAACATTCCCATCTCATTGAGCAAAACCAGGCCCTCCACCGTCCGGAAGAAGCGCAGCACAAAGAAAGCGCTGGATCTTTGGAGGCCATGACAAAACGCCACCAGCAAGAAATCGAGCACAAAGGTGAATTTTTTTCTGCACAGTTCCCAACATTTTACACCAGAGGACCGATTTCGACTGACAGCGTCCAGCCCCCGCCCCCCCCTACCTCTCTTGAAATTGCTAACCAGAGGTGTCTTGAAGAACAGCGGGTTTGCTTCACGATGACAAAGAATTGTAGAAACTCATCAGGGCTGTTTTGCTTGATAGATAGCTAACGTTGGCAAGCTTATGCTTGCATGTTGGTTCATGTCAGCTTTCCGTTCATATTAGAGTAACATTTGAGTTTACTCAACCACGTGACAAGTACATGAAAAATACACAGCATGCGGGGTTTGATGTAGAGGAAGAAAGCTGCATTTCACATCTTGACCTTTATCAAGAAAAATTCTAAATTAAATATACAAGATATTACAAGAGATAACAGGCAGCGGAAGGCGGCAATACAGGAAGAACACACATGTGGGCTGTGGCAGCCATAATAAAGTAAAATAACTCTGAAATACATACAAAAATATTCCTAAGAAAACAATGTGTTGTTAATGTGGTTATTAGATCAAACTAGATGCAGCCCTGCGGCAAAAGTCTTGTCCAATCAGGCACGGACCTGGAGCACGAGCGGCGTCTCTTTCAACAGAGTGCTGAAGAGGAAACCCCAGTCTAAGGCGCTGGAGAGAACGGCCCACTACGAGGTTACAATGCTTCTTTACATTACCTCCAGGGACCAAAAGGGAGCCGCCCGGCGACCTTTTCGAATAGCTGTTCACTATGAGTGGGTCATAGTAAATCTTGAGGCGCTCGACGTGAACAATGTCTCGGCCACGACGGTGCATGTCTGAGGATGGCTCAACGGGATGGATGAGGTAGTTGACCGGAGAGGTACGCTCGACTACACTGTAGGGTCCTTCGTACTTGGGCAGTAGCTCCGAAGAAATCCCGGGTGCAGTGCAAGGGACCGAGAGCCACACAAGTGCTCCAGGGAGGAACGCAGGTGCAGAGGCGGTGTCACCGTGAATGCTCTTCTGGCACTCTTGGTCATTGGTAGTATACGCACGGGCGAGATGGCGACCCTCTTCAACGTGTCTGGCTGTGGCAGAAATAGGCGCAGCCTCAGATGCAGCCGGCTTGTACGGAAGGATTGTGCCGATTGTGTGCGATGGGTGGCGGCCGTAGAATAAAAAGAATGGCGAAAACGCAGTGGTGCTCTGAGCGGCGGTATTGTAAGCGTAGGTTACGAACGGCACGACGGCATCCCAATTTGCTTGGTCAGAGGCGACGTACGTTTATTTCATTATTTATTTACATATACTGCTGTCTCGATGACGAGACATAGCAGGAGTGGGTTACATGATTTTAGTACAACAACAACAACAACAAAAGGAAAAAAAGGGAAAAAAGGGCGCTAAGACTGTGCAAACACATAGAAATATTCAATGCCTACATATGTGCTCAACAAGGTCACTAATCACGTCAGGGTACAGATGCTGGTGCAAACAAAGAAAGAGAAGAGCACTAATATCATACCAAACAGATTAAAAGGTGATATGGTTAGGTAGTTGCTCAACGAACTCTTCACAAGTTAATGCACGAAGCGAGCCATCCAAGTTGTTCCAGAGTTCAACTGTGTGCGGAAAAAACGAAAATTTAAAGCAGTCAATGTGTGCCCTGAAAGGAATAATGTTCAGTCTGTGGGTGTGTCTAGTAGTACGAGCATTAGTGGATATAAAAGAGAAGGGCACCTCAACACCGGATGACGTATGGGCGATCTTGTGCAGAAAAATTATCCGTTCACGTGTGCGTCTATGCTCTAAAGCCTGCAATGATAAGATTTGTGCTTGTGATGAAGGTGAGAAGCTATGATCATAACGACCGTAGATGAATCTGATTGCTTTTTTCTGAATTGATTCCAGATGCTCTATGTCACACGTGAGGTGAGGGGACCATACAGCTGAAGCGTATTCTAGTATCGGACGTACTAGTGATTTGTAAGCAGTAAGCTTACATTCCTTGGTTGCATGTTTTAAAGTTCGCTTGAGGTAGCCAAGCTTTCGGAGTGTTTTGCATAGATATGGTTAATATGGGCATGCCATTTAAGGTTATGTGAAAAAATAACACCCAAGTATTTGAATTCACCTACATGGGACAAGAAACTACCATTAGAGCCATAAGAATAATTCAGCGGCTTCTTTTTGTTACCGAAAGTCATGGCGACCGTTTTGGTAAAATTAATTTTCATTTGCCACGCATTGCTCCATTCGCAGAACATTGAGAAAACATGGTTTAGTTCTTGCTGATCATTAGTGTTATCAACAGTGCGGTAAAGGACACAGTCATCGGCATATAGGCGCAACTTGACGGCAGTGTGTTTAATCACATTTACTACATCATTAATGTAGATGACAAATAACAAAGGTCCAAGCACTGATCCCTGAGGCACACCTGATGTGACTGTCACTGATGAAGACTGCGCGCTGTTGAAAGCTACGAACTGCGACCTCAAGTGCAAATAGTCAGCTATCCAGTCTAATAATTTGGACCCATTTAGTATCGCTCGCAGTTTAAACAGAAGATAGCGTCCAGTTGATCGTGGTTATTGAGAGCAGAAGCTATGTCGTGCGTAAACTGAATGAGTTGCGTGACAGTGAAAAAACCAGAGCGAAAGCCATGCTGGCTCTGTGAAATAAGATTTTGGCAATTTAAATATTCAGCAATGTGCTTATGAATAATATGTTCAAGAAGCTTACAACAAGCGGAGATAAGAGATATTGCTCTATAATTTGCTATAAGTTGTTTATCATCGGATTTAAATACTGGGACCACTCTGGCAACTTTACAAGCTTTGGGCACGGTTGACGTGTCAAGGGATTTATTGAAAATTAGTGTCAGATAGTGCGCATTCCATTCAGAGTACCTCTTCAAGAACATGTTAGGTATTGCATCAGGCCCCGCGCTCTTCGAAGTGTCAATCTTTAGCAACAGGTTATGAACCCCTGCATAGGTTACCACGAGGTCAGGCAGCACATGTGCCGAGCTACGAGTGAAAGAAGGACAAGAACCATTATCTTGGCTAAAGACAGAGTGAAAGTAGTTGTTAAAGCCTTCAGAAATGGCAACAGTATCAGTGCAAGTTTTATCGTTGATAATGAATGCAGCTGAGTCATGAGAAGAGGGAAGTATTCATTTCCAGAATTTCGATGGGTTATCCTTCATGAATGTTGTTAACGTCGTGTTGTAATAAAATTGCTTAGCTTCTGCCATTTTTGCCTTTAGCTCAGACTTGAGTGAAAGAAGCAGTGGATCGAGACGGTTACGCCTGCGCATGCGCTTAATGTGCCGCCTCCTTTCTACTCCGCCGCTTCATTGAGAGCATGCGGCCAAGGGTGCGGCTAAATCGTTCTGTGAGGCCATTCGTCTGCGGGTGGTAAGCAGTACTTGTGCGGTGAACAACGTGGCACTTTTTGAGAATTGCTTCGACGACTTCAGATAACAAGACACGCCCTCGATCGCTAAGCAATTCCTGAGGTGGGCCGTGTCGAAGTATGAAGCGGCGGAGTAGAAAGGAGGCGACATCCCGCGCTGTAGCCGCGGGGAGGGCGGCGGTTTCGGCGTATCGCGTGAGGTGGTCAACAGCTACGATGGCCCAGCGGTTACCAGCGGATGTCAGCGGGAGTGGCCCATACAAATCGATGCCGACGCGCCCAAACGGCCGGATAGAGCAAGCTAGAGGTTGTAGACCTACTGGTGAAGGCGCGGCGAAGATTTCCTACGCTGGCAATCGAGGCAGGAGCCAACGAACTGCTGAACGTAGCGGTACAGCATGAACGAATGAAACTATGTGACATTACAAAAATCAGCCAATTTCATGAACAACGCAGTCAGCACATCCGATTTAACATTTTAGTTTTAGACAATATACGCAGATTATCAATTGTTAATTTTTATTTGTTGATCGCACTTCAAAGAGGGAGAGGTAGTGTTTCGAATCCTATAGTTAGCGCAACGACATGGTGCAAGCAAACTCTCCATAAACCGAGTAAGGCGACTGGCAGGGTTTGGTTGCAAGGCGGCCAACGTGTGTAACAGCAGACTTCCTTAGCATATGTCTGGTTTAAAGGTTGGCAGAAGGAGGTGTACGTAGTAACTGGTATTCTCAAATTTCTCTATTTCGGGAATATTGAAGCAGTGTAAGTGTTATTAGATACACCTTCACTACATCACTAGGCATTTTTTTCTAGCACTACCAGATCACTTAATGATACTTTAGAGCCTGCAGACCAGGCCAGTATACAATAATGAAAATGTGAAGAAAAAAAAGGAGCATTGTACGCTAATAGCTTTCATGTTATAGATTTGGTAATGACACAGCAGGCCTAAAACACTACAAAGGTCGCGCCTAATGTGCTCGGCATGGTAATTCAGGCCGTGTGTTCGTGAAAATGGACATAGAGTTTTAACTGTTTGAGATGCAGTGAAGCACACCGGCAGCAGCTTTGACTCAGCGCGAAGAAGACCTTGACGTTGGTGTTGCTTTGAGCTCGGCTCGTTCTAATGTAGCGAACGCGTCCTGGTAACGTCTACTCTTTGTTTACATCTCGTTACATTTGTTGGTCAGGTGCTGGGTAGACCCTTTCAGCGTCCTAGAGGTCCGCAGCCGTACGCTACTTTCTGGCTCAGCAATGAATGAGGACGCCGGACCCTCGCAAACTGCCCCTGCGCCAACCGGCGCCGTCCCCACATCTGTGATGCGCTCTGCCGTGCTCCGTCAGCCTGACCCTCCTGTATTCTGCGGTACTGACGATCGCGACGTCGAGGACTGGCTGTTGGAGTATGAGCGCTGCAGCGTGCACAGTACGTTGGACAACCCCGCAAAGCTAGGTCACGTCATTTTCTATTTGATTGATGTGGCCAACCTTTGGTTCTACAACCACGAACCTGATTTCACCACCTAGTCGGCATTTAAGGAGACCCTCACTTTTTTCTTCGGCCGGCCAGCTGTGGGCAAGCTCCGCGCTGGACACAGCCTGCGTGGGCGATCTCACAAATCGGTGAGACGTTCACGAGTTACATTGAGGATGTGATCGCTCTATGTAGGCGGGCAAATGCGGACACGGCTGAAAGGGACAAGATAAAACACATAATGAAAGGTATAGACGACGACGCCTTGCATATGCTCGTGGCTAAAAATCCACAGATTGTCGGTGAAGTAATCCAAGTTTGCCAAAGTTTTGATGAGATGCGTAAGCAGCGCATATCTACTCGCCGCCCGACTACGCAAACGGCGGACCTCTCAGCGTTGGAGCAGAGGCCTATTGGATCCGACTATACCGCCTTGCTGCCACAAATTCAGCAATACATCCGTGAGGAAGTTGGTCGCCACCTTTCTCTTGTGGCCTCTGTCGCTGAGCCCCCAACCTCACTGGACCACAATAGCATGGAAAGTTGGTCTAGTTTGAACTTATGAATAGTAGCAGCGCAAAAGACTGGGACCAAAGGAAACACGTAACACACAGAACGAGCGCTGCCTTGCAATTGAAAAATTTTATTTGATAGAACAGACAGGAAAAGAAGCAAACAAACCAACCGAATGACAACTGGAAAAAGTGGGAACAGTCAGAAAACAGATTATCATTTAACAGTACACGTGCTGAGCAAATAGGCAAACTCTTGTGTCAGTTAGCGACAGCGATGGCTGACTGACGCATGCGTCTCCCATTCATTTTATGTGAAATGCTTCTATCACTTCACGTGTTAGTTTGCATCTGTGTACTTACAGGAACCATAGCGTCTTCAAAAACAGGTGAACACTCACACGTGTTGCAGTGAGACACAAGGTGCATGCTATCATGCTTCTTCATTGACTGATTGTGCTCCTTCAACCGCACATTAATGCACCTGCCAGTCTGCCCCACATACGAGTTCCCACACATAAGTGGAATCTCATAAACAACACCGCATTTGCAATCTCCATACATCGGTCTTACGTGGTTTTTTTCCGCAGCCTATACTTTTTTTGCTATTCTGCTCTGTTTTCCTCCTAACGAGTGGGCAGATTTTCGAAAGCTTGTTAGGGGCCGAAAACACCGTTTTCACCCCGCACCTACTGCCTACGTTGCTGAGACCATGGGACAGTTTGTGCACATAAGGCAACAGCGTTACCCTATCGTAATTTCGCGGCTTACTACCACCTTGCTTGGGCCCCGCCACGGTGGTCTAGTGGCTAAGGTACTCGGCTGCTGATCCGAGGGTCGCGGGATCGAATCCCGGCCGCGGCGGCTGCATTTCGATGGAGGCGAAATGTTGAGGCCCGTGTGCTGTGCGATGTCAGTGCACGTTAAAGAACCCCAGGTGGTCGAAATTTCCGGAGCCCTCCACTACGGCGTCTCTCATAATCAGAACTGGTTTTGGGACGTTAAACCCCAGAAAACAACAACCACCTTGCTTGGAGCGAACCTCACCCCTAACCCACTTCGACAGCCTCTCGCTGCTACTAGTTAGCGCAGATTTTGGGTACCCTGCATCAAGAAGCCTCTGTGTTTGTGTCAGGAAAGTACGCTCAACGCCATGTACACAAGACTTCGTTATAGCTGATTTGAGGGAGGAGAAGGCTATCCCCTTGTTAAGGACCTTTGAGTGTCTCGAAGAAAACGGGAGGAGTGCCTTCTGGGACCTTGGGAGGTAATGCCAGCACACATGAACATTTGTAAGACAGGCATAAATCTAAGAACTGTAATTTCTTGTCATTAATCAGGTCAGTCGTGAAGTTCAGACAATACCCGCATTCACGGAAAACCTTCAAGATATCTGTCCCCCTTCTCGTGGGCATGCACGAAAGGTTTGCCGTGCTTTAAAATCCGAAATGTGGCGGCGGGTGCGGTTCCTCAAGGATAACCTACGTGTATTGTGCGGGAGAGGCGAACTACGATGGCCCCGCCGCGGTGGTCTAGTGGCTATGGTACTCGGCTGCTGATCCGAGGGCTGCGGAATCGAAACCGGGCCGCGGCGACTGCATTTCGATGGAGGCGAAATGTTGAGGCCTGTGTGCTGTGCGATGTCAGTGCACGTTAAAGAACCCCAGGTGGTCGAAATTTCCGGAGCCTTCCACTACGGCGTCTCTCATAATCAGAGCTGGTTTTGGGACGTTAGACCCCACAAAACAACAGCAACAACGAACTACGATGGGTCAACAACGCAGTTATCAGGATTGGTCCAAGACAGCGGAGCAGACAACTGAGTTCCTTTGGGCCCGAGTGCATCTCCAGCTACCTATAGGAAGGAGAAGACTAGACAGACAAACAGGAAAGTCTTGGTTCTTCGTGGGGCAAAACTTCCAGAAGGCGTGACTGCGTTTCTGAAGAAAGGATCAAAATGCGCAAGTGAACCAGTGTTCTCGCCACCGGAGTAGATCACACTGTCCAGAGACGTTTCGCGACGCGTCTCCGAGGACATCCGACCAGGCTGCCTATCGGAGTGTGTTGATGTGGTTGGCAGAACAGACATGTGGGCGTAAGTCGGAGAACATTGTGCGTGTTGCGAACTTGCTTGCGCGCAAACAGTTAGGGGTCCTAATTTCTGATAAAGAAGGTTTTTTTTGTTGTGATCCCGGAAGAAATCTTTTTGGAAAAAGCTAGTGCGGCTGTGGAAAAGAACTTTGTTGCGAAGAAAGTGATTGCGAAAAAGGTTAAAGACGAAGCATTGAAGGTGTTGGAACGTATAGGCCTTGAACGTCTCACAGAGAGCGTGAGGCCGACGAAAGTTCATCTTGACCGTTTTTCATTGCCAAAACACATAAGCCTGAGGTTCCTTTCAGAGGCATCATCTCAGAAAAAGGAATCGTCCTTTCTGCAGGATGTACTTCAAACGCTGAGCCTCAATGATCCGTATCTTGTAAGGAATTCACAAGAATTTGTAGAATTTTTAAATAACGACAACCCAGGAAATTCTAAGGCCATTAGTATTGATGTTGAGGACCTGTTTTATTCGCTAGAACAAAGCGAACTCATGCGCAGCGTAAAAGAAGCTATTACAGAGTACAATGATGAGTTTGAATTCACGCAGCGCAGCGGGATGGCACTGCAGTCTTTTCTTGAATTGTTGCAGTTTTATCTTAAAAGTACGTTCGTAAAATGGAGGGACGAGTTGTTTGTGCAAAAAACAGGCATTTGTATTGGCTCTCGAGTTGCTCCAGTGTTAAGCGATATCTATTTAAGCCGTGTGAACCAGAAACTCCAAGACAATCTCAAAGATTTGGCTGGTGCTCTTTTTCGATATGTGGACGATTATTTGGTGTCTTTTTCGTGTGGTAACAAAATAGAAGGGGGACAGATATCTTGAAGGTTTTCCGTGAATGCGGGTATGGTCTGAACTTCATGATTGAGCTGATTAATGACAAAAAATTACAGTTCTTAGATTTATGCCTGTCTTACAAATGTTCATGTGTGCTGGCATTACGTCCCAAGGTCCCAAAAGCCCCTCCTCCCGTTTTCTTCGAAACACTCAAAGGGCGTTAAGAATGGGACAGCCTTCTCCTCCATCAAATCAGCTATAAAGAAAGCTTGTGTACATGCCGTTGAGCGTAGTTTCCTGACACAAATACAGAGGCTTCTTGATGCAGGGTACCCAAAATCTCTGCCAACTAGTAGCAGCGAGAGGCTGTCGAAGTGGGTTAAGGGTGAGGTTCGCTCCAAGCATGGTGGCAGTAAGCCGCCAAATTACGATAGGGTAACGGTGTTGCCCTATGTGCACAAACTGTCCCGTGGTCTCAGCAACGTAGGCAGTAGGTATGGGGTTAAACCATGTTTTCGGCCCCTAACGAACTTTCGAAAATCTGCCCACTGGTTAGGAGGAAAAGAGAGCACAATAGCAAAAAAAAAGTGAAGGCTGCGGGAAAAAACTACGTAAAACCGACGTATGGAGATTGCAAATGCGGTGTTGTTTACGAGATTCCACTTATGTGTGGGAACTCGTACGTGGGGCAGACTGGCAGGTGCATTAATGTGCGGTTGAAGGAGCACAATCAGTCACTGAAGAAGCATGATAGCACGCACCTTGTGTCTCACTGTAACACGTGTGGGTGTTCACCTGTTTTTGAAGACGCTAAGGTCCTGTCAGTACACAGATGCAAACTAACACGTGAAGTGATAGAAGCATTTCACATAAGAAGAATGGGAGACGCATGCGTCAGTCAGCCATCGCTGTCGCTTACTGACAAAGAGTTTGCCTATTTGCTCAGCACGCGTACTGTTAAATGATAATCTGATTTCTGACTAGTTTGCACTATTTCCAGTTGCCATTCGGTTGTTTTGTTTGCTTCTTTTCCTGTCTGTTCTTTCAAATAAAGCAATTCCGTTGCGAGACAGCGCTTATCCTGTGTGTTACGTGTTTCCTTTGTTCCCAGTCTTATGCGCTGCTACTATGCATAAGTTCCAACTAGCCCAATTTTCCATGCTATTGTGGTGCAGTGAGGTTGGGGGCTCAGCGACAGAGGCCACAAGAGAAAGCTGGCGACCAACTTCCTCACGGATGTATTGCTGAATTTGTGGCAGCAAGGCGGTATAGTCGGATCCAATAGGCCCCGCTCCAACGCTGAGAGGTCTGCCATTTGCGTAGTCGGGCGGCGAGTAGATATGCGCTGCTTACGCAGCTCATCAAAGCTTTGGCAAAGTTGGATTACTTCACCGACACTCTGTGGATTTTTAGCCATGAGCATATTGATACGGTGCGTCAAATGGTAGTGGAGCAGCAGCAGCAGCAACAACAACAAGGAGGGACAGAGAGCAGCGAAGAGGAGAACGACGTGCAGTGCCGCCATATCGCTTGCCGCCCAGCTACCTCGAATAAACCCTCCTACACGCCCCGTAACAGAGTGGTGGACGTGCCGGGTACCTGATCACCCAACAACGGAATCTCTACTCGTTGCACTTCGTCGCAGCCGTCGCCTTGCTGGACTTGCACCATCGCCAACGGGAAGCATGCCCCGAGAAGTTGAATCTCCGAGGACAACGGCCCCGGGCCCTTCTCAGCTGTACAAGGAGCCACCAAGCTTTTCCGGTGCTTGCGGTGAGGACGTAGACGAGTGGCTGAAGCAGTACCGACGGGTGAGCAAACATAATGGTTGGGATTCCAATGCTCAGCTGTCACACGTTGCTTTCGCGCTCACGGACACTGCTCTTATGTGGTACGACAACCACGAGGACGTACTTACGAGCAGGGAGATATTTGTGGAAGAGTTGAAGAAGCGAGCTGAACAGACCCTGTCCCAAAGGGCCCAACTCTCCGGGGAGACCTGCACTATGTACATAGAAGAGGTCCTTAAGCTGTGCAGAGTTGTCACTGCTAGAATGATGTTGTTGTTGTTTCGTAGGGTTTTACGTCCCAAAACCAGTTCTGATTATGAGAGACGCCGTAGTGGAGGTCTCCGGAAATTTCGACCACCTGGGGTTCTTTAACGTGCACTGACATCGCACAGCACACGGGCCTCAACATTTCGCGTATCCACGCTCTCACCTCTTCGGGATACGTGGCGTCCTGGCACTGCCCGTTCCCACTGTCCATAGCACTGTTACACCCTCCCCACATGATGTGGCGGAGAGTAGCTAGTTCACGTTCGCACACACTGCACTTTGCGTCCACGAACATGTCGGGGCACACGGACCTGAAGACGCAGCGAAGGGCCATCCAGCGGCTTGAGGAGACTTTGGCGAAGCAACGGAGAAAAGGAGCCGACGACCCCTCTAACGGGCGCGGAGGCACCCGAGTACCTGTCGCCTAGTTGGAGCACATCCTCGAGGTCTGGGCTCTGAGATTATCGGACTCTAATAGCCGTAGTCTTAAGATAGGGAACATCCGCGCCCTGCGAGGCCGGGGACTTCCCACACGCCGGATGTGTAAATAAATGTTATTTCTCTCTCTCTCAACATTTCGCCTCCATCGAAATGCAGCCGCCGCGGCCGGGATTCGATCCCGCGACCCTCGGATCAGCAGCCGAGTACCTTAGCAACTAGACCACCGTCGCGGGGCCCTGCTGGAATGAGTGAAGAAGATAAGGTGGGACATCTTCTTAAAGGGATAGCTGAAGATGTCTACCAGTTCTTGATAGCCAAAAACCTGACGTCTGTAGCGGACATAACCCAACATTGCCGCACTTTTGAAGCCCTCAAGATGCGTCGTATCGCGCCGAAGTTTGGCTAATGTACCGACAGTGGCCAGCATCGACACAAGTGTACTATCACCATCCGATCTGGCGTCCACGATAAGACAAATAGTACGCGAAGAGCTGCTCCGGTGCCACGAAAGCGGGCGCTGCGTTGGCCACGACCCTCGACACAACGATCCGGGTTTGCCATCTGCTTCACGGCAACCATCTGTCAATGCAGCGAGCGTAGACGATTATAGATCTGCGCATCAATCTGAACCCGCGAACCGTTTTCACCTGAACAACGAGCAGCAGCGCCGCGCTCCCTATCCCACGCAGCAGTACCGTACTTCACATCCGATGGCTACAGGATACAGAGGCTACGAAAACCGCGACAGATACCCCATGCTGGTCGACGGATATGAAGGCTTCGGGCGAAATCCGCGAAATCGCGAAATCCGGCCTTCCCCTGTGTGCTATAGTTGGGGTGTCCCGGGGCACATCGCCAGATTTTGCGACCGTCGCCGAGCCTTTCGCGAAAAGCCTGTACGCTTGTCGTACCAGGCAAACTATCGACCCCCGTCCGCTTCATGGCCAACACGGCCGCCAGCCACTCGTCCATTCCGGAACCCATCACCAGCCTCCGATAGAAGCATAACACCACCGCCTGCCCCACGCGCTCCGCGGTCTCCATCGCCGCGGCCTCGCCTGTCATCACCACCACCGGAAAACTAGGTAGTGCGGCCGATGGGGGTGAGGTCGCTGGATACTGTGCGCTGACAACCGATATTCATCCGCCAGTTTTTATGCTCAAAAACAAAGTTCATGTGCTTGTAGATGGCGTGCCTACAATGGCTCTTGTGGATACAGGGGCAACAATTTCTGTAATGAGCCTTAGCTTTAAAGTGTTACTGGGACAAAAAGTGATGTTTTCGTGGAAAACTATTCCCACGTTCCGTAGTGTTAGTGGTGACCCGTTATGCCCTTTTGGTGTTTGTACCGCGGACGTGCGTTTGTGTGGAAAACTATTTACAACCGAATTTGCCGTTATTGCTAGATCTACCCACGACGTTATTTTAGGCATAGATTTCTTGCAGGAGTGTGGTGCAGCAGTTGATTGAGGTAGCGGGGAGCTCTCAATAAAGTGAGAGGGTATGGCCGGACTCACGGAAACCTGTCCACGTGAAGAGAGCGAGGGCGTCTTTTGTGTTTGCGAAGATACAGTCATTCCTGCACTCTGTAGAGCATGCGTCCCGGTAGTTTGCTCTGGTACCGAACATACCACATTTGACGCCGCGACAGAACGTCTTCATTTGGTTTGTGTAAAGAAGAACGTTTTGGTTCCGCATTGTTTAGTGTCGGTAGTTGAAGGACACGCTGGATTATGGGCAATGAATTACGCGGCCCAGCCCATACTTCTACCTGCTGGCATGAAGCTTGCTCTCTTCACAGAAGAAACACCAACGTTCCTGGCTGCACTGAAATCTGAAGCTACAGACGAGCCCCTCCCTACCAGCCAGTTAGACTCCAAACTACTCCAGATGGTGAGCAAGTCGCTCTGCACGAGTGAACGACACGAATTAGTGACTGTTCTCTCCCAGCACTCACAAGTGTTCGACTTTGCACAGAAGGACCAGACATTCCCAATTCCGATGTCTCGAGTACGCCAGCGCATAAATACAGGATCAGCGCACCCTATACGCCAGAAGCCGTAAAGAGTATCTCCGAGTGAACGCCAGATAATTGGTCAGCAAAGTACAAGAAATGCTGCACAAGGGAGTAATTCAGGAGTCCGCCAGTCCCTGGGCGGCACCTGTAATTCTTGTCAAAAAGAAAGACGGCAGCTCGCGCTTCTGTGTTGATTACCGGCGGCTAAACGAAGTCACGAAGAAAGATGTCTACCCCCTTCCGCGCATAGATGACGCCTTAGACTGTCTTCATTCTGCTTCTTATTTCTCTTCCGTAGACCTTAGATCCGGCTATTGGCAAATCCCGATGCGTGCAGAGGACAAAGAGAAAACAGCCTTCGTAACTCCCGATGGCCTTTTTGAATTTAACGTTATGCCGTTCGGCTTGTGCAACGCGCCTGCTACCTTTGAACGTTTCATGGACACTATTCTACGAGGTTTAAAATGGGAGCTATGCCTGTGCTATCTTGACGATGTCATTATCTTTGGGCGCACATTTAACGAGCACAACATGCGTCTCGGCATTGTTCTCGGCTGTATACGGAAGGCTTGTCTTGTGCTGAACTCAAAGAAATGCCATTTCTGTGAGCGGCAAGCTTTGGTGTTGGGACATCTGGTGGACAAAGATGGCGTTAGGCCTGATCCTGCAAAAACAGAAGCTGTTGAAGCATTTGAACCACCAAAGTCTGTAAAGGAACTCCGCAGCTTTCTAGGGCTCTGCTCCTATTTCAGGCAGTTCATTCCTCGATTTGCTGACGCAGCTTATCCTTTGACCAGCCTCCTGCACAAGAACGCGTCTTTCGCGTGGACGCCTGAGTGTTCTGCTTCCTTTCGACAACTGAAGTTCCTGCTCACGTCGCAACCGATCCTCCGACATTTCAATCCTTCCGCGCCAACAGAGGTCCACACAGATGCGAGTGGTGTTGGTCTTGGTGCTGTCCTGGTTCAACGCTTCGCGGAAAAAGAACACGTAATCGCCTACGCAAGTAGGTCACTCAGCAAACCTGAGCGTAACTACACGGTGACTGAGCAAGAATGCCTCGCTGTTATTTTTGCCATGCAGCGGTTTCGGTCGTACCTGTATGGGCGTCACTTTACGATCGTCACCGACCACCATTCTCTATGCTGGCTCGTGAATCTTCGTGACCCATCTAGACGCCTTGCAAGATGGGCCCTGCGTCTACAAGAGTACAACTTCAGTGTCTCATACAAGAGCGGGCGACAACATGCTGACGCCGATTGCCTTTCCCGGATGCCCCTTCGTGTAATGGAATGTGACGCCGACGGTTTCGACCATCTCATTGCGTCTGTACATCGTGACTTCCCAGATGCCACCACCTTTGCAAAAGCGCAAAGTGAGGACCCGAGCTTAGTGCCGCTTTTCTCTACTGTGAAGGAGTCAACTTCATGTTACTGTGTTCGGGATGGACTTCTATACAAGAAGAATTTCTCAGGTATAGGCGCGCGGTTTCTTCTGGTGGTGCCAGAATCTCTCCGCTCTTCTGTTTTGCGGGTTGTGCACGATGATCCTACTGCGGGTCATTTAGGATCTACCCGAAACCTTCATCGTGCCAAAAACGGTTTTACTGGCCTCAAATGCGCAAGACAACAGAGACATACGTAGCCACTTGCACCGAATGTCAAAGCCACAAGCGACCTACCGCAGCTCCGGCCGGTTGCTTACATCCTGTGGTGCCCCCCAGCTTGCCCTTTGAGCAAGTCGGCATCGATCTCATCGGCCCATTCCCACGTTCTTCCAAGGGAAACCGCTGGATCATAGTCTGTGCCGACTATCTCACTCGATTCTGCGAGACGGCAGCACTACCTTCTGCAACTGCACACGAGGTGTCACAGTTCATCCTGCATTACATTATACTTCGTCATGGGCCTCCTCGAGTGATAATAAGCGACCGTGGGCGCCAGTTCACAGCTGATGTCGTTGAAGAACTACTTCGCTTTTGCGCCTCCCACCTACGACACTCCACACCCTATCACCCGCAGACTAATGGGCTGACAGAACGGACGAACAGAACACTCGTGAACATGATTTCCATGTACGTTGGCTCGGACCACACGAACTGGGATGACGTGCTGCCGTTCGTCACGTACGCATTCGACACTGCCCAACATGAAACCACCGGATACAGCCCGTTTTTTCTACTTTACGCCCGTCCGCCGAGGTACACACTGGACACTATACTTCCTTTTAGCATGCATGAGGACGCTTGTATCGCCGCAACTCTATGCCGCGCGGAGGAGGCTCGGCGCCTCGCGCGATTACGTACCCTAGCCTCGTAGAAGCGGTACAAGCTGCGATACGACAGTCGACACCGACAGGTCACTTACGACCCGGGTGACCTAGTGTGGTTATGGACGCCTGTCCGTAAACGTGGCCTCTCCCCAAAACTGCTCGCAAACTATGATGGACCGTTTATTGTCGTCGAACGCCTCAGCGAAGTCAATTATAGAATTGCGCGGCTCTATGCCACGGGCAGACGGTCATCCAAGACAGAAGTCACGCATGTAACACGGCTTAAGCCCTTCACTAAACGCCGGCCCGGCTGACTTCTCGCCCGGAGGGCTTCGTCTGCGAGGGGGCCGATGATACGGTGCGTCAAATGGTAGTGGAGCAGCAGCAGCAGCACCAACAACAAGGAGGGACAGAGAGCAGCGAAGAGGAGAACGACGTGCAGTGCCGCCATATCGCTTGCCGCCCAGCTCCCTCGAATAAACCCCCTCCTACACGCCCCGTAATAATATGCAAGGCGTCCTCGTCTATACCTTTCATTATGTGTTTTATCTTGTCATTTTCAGCCATATCCGCATTTGCCCGTCCTCACTGTAACTCGTGAACGTCTCACCGATTTGTTGAGATCGCCCTCGCAGGCTGTGTTCAGTGCGGAGCTTGCACACAGCTGGCCGGCCGAAGAAAGAAGTGAGGGTCTTTAAATGCCGACCAGGTGGTGAAATCAGGTTCGTGGTTGTAGAACCAGAGGTTGGCCACATCATTCAAATAGAAAATGACGTGACCGAGCTTTGCGGGGTTGTCCCACATACTGTGCACGCTGCAGCTCTCATACTCCAGGAGCCAGTCCTCGACGTCGCGATCGTCAGTACCGCAGAATACAGGAGGGTCAGGCTGACGGAGCACGCCAGAGCGCATCACAGATGTGGGGACGGGGGCGGTTGGCGCAGGGACAGCTTGCGAGGGTCCGGCGTCCTCATTCCCCTATTGGAAAACCCAGCGCCACTGGGAGCCAGCGTCCAGCGCCATGCCGGATTATGGGCCCAGTGTGACGCTGTATACTGGCACGCTGGCGTGCCACGGGATACTGGGAGGCGCGGGTTACTGGCACGCAAAACCGCTTTAGAGCAAAAAAAACGTGGTGCTTCCCTGCATGCTAAATAATACACAAATATAAAAAAGCGAGAGGACGCATTTTAACAAGAAAACAAAAAACAAAATAAAGCACTGAAAACAAAAACCTCACGCAAACAGGATTCGAACATGGTACCTGTGCACTGCTAACCCAGTGTACTACCCCGGCGCCATGCCAGAACTTGCTCGAGTGAGCATAAACAGGCTAGTCAGCGGTGTGACCTGCCGTCAGACTACGTTTGCAGGGGCACACACACAAGACCAACGCGCTTTTTATGCGCAATTAAACCCCCACACCTTTGTCAGACAAATGAAACAAGCCGCCGATCACGCATGCCATTCGAATAATGGCGACAGCAGTCAGTATATCATAGAATTCATATCTAATACCGACGAAATATAACTAGACCGACGGGCAGGGACTATCGGCTGTTACGGCGTGAACTCGATAGCCTTTTCTTGCTCTTACGAATAGTCGACATGTATTTAGATGCGTTTTGTGTAGACTATAATGCCACTCGATAATTGAACGTGTACTTCAAGTGGCACTGAGCAGTTTTCTCGCTCAAACGTTGATATTTTAGGAGAGCGGCAGTCCAGTGTCTGACATACCCAGGTTCATCGAAGCTCACAATTCTGTTAATGGCTTCGCAAAAAGGAAGCGCAGTGCAGTGGGAAACCTCTCATCATCTTTGTTCACTAAGCCCTACTGATCGACAAATATGTGTGATTGCATTTGAATCATAAAAGAGTGCGGCAGCAACTTTCCGTGGCATATATGTGATTGCTCAAAGTACGTCGCTTCGATGCTCACCGCTTCATCTTCAAGCACCGCGAAGAAATAAAAATCAACTGTTCAGGTTAACCGATGCCAAGGCTGTACTAAGCAGTAATTTTGATTCGTCGTAGTAGCGTATTCTTAAGGCTTGGAGTGCCGTTCGCCTGTAGACGGACTCGGCGGGTACGCTATGCACAAGCTTCACTGGGAGCATACTGGGACAGACCGATCGGGCCTCAGCGCCTTGAGAAAGCTAAAATTATTGTATATTACCTCAAGAAACTTTCTGACATGATTAATTTTTGTCGCATCTAAAGTATTTGAAGGTGCAGCAATCGCCAGAGGTCCTTTTGCAGCGTGGTGGTAATCGGTGTTTTTAGGGGCGAAGCTCCTTATGGCGTCACCCGTTCGTCCCCGTTGTCGTTTGTTTGTAACCACCGCTCGTTGAGTCTACAATTCGGCCATAGATGGCGCTACTTGTACTATATAACGAATGCATATACGCTGAGAAATGCAAATAGATGGCGCTGTCCCATAGAGATGCATGCAAATTGCAGTTGGGTGACGATATACTAGATGGCGCTGGTCGTCATCGCCCTTTCTCGTCTAGTTTCCTAGATGGCGCTGTCCCATAGAGACGTGTGCATTATGGCGGTTGGGTGACTGGACACTAGATGGCGTCATCACGGTGAATATGCCGCGATCGAGCTCGACGACAGTCGAGCTCCCCCTCTCTCGCCCCCACTCTCTTCCTTTCCCTCCCTCTCCCCTCCTCTCATGGTTGTGACACTAGATGCCCTATTGGAAAAAACAGCGTGTCCCAGTGCGATTTGGGCACTGGGCGACACTTGGGACGCTGTTTTTCGCTGTAAAAGCGCTGCGACGCGCTGGGACGCACGGGGCGACACTGTGTTTTCACTGTACGCACTGGTCGACACTATTTTCGCTGGTACGCACTGCACGAGACTGCATTTTCGCTGTGACGCACTGGGTGGCACTGCGTTTTCGCTGTAACACACTGCGGAACGCTGGATGGTCACTGGCACACTGACTTTATCGCTGCACACTGGGACAGCATGCAGTGATAGCGAGCAATAGCACTGTACAGGGGCCAGCGTATACGTACTGCACACTTGCTCGTGCTGCGGTTAATTAAGCGCCGATAAACAGGGATATTATTGTATGCGCTGCAACAATTTCGCAACAAACTAATAGACATGTGTGCTACATCGAGGAGAAATATGTGTCGGTCGCACAGCGAGAATCAGCGCCGATCGAATTCAACCCTTCTTATGTACATGTCCTATATTTCCAGCCAAGATATTAGGAGATGAGTCGTCGCAGAGGAGGCGACACTCGCTTATAACCCGATAAGCGTAGTTATCCGATCCGCACGATCAGTCCCATGCAATACACGTCCGTGTACCAGTCCTTGCATTGCCGCCGTGCGCACGTATTGGCTCAACTAGACACGGGAAGCTGGTTCGTTCAACCAATCCAGCGGCGCGTGTTCAGCTGAGCTGTCGTCACCAAGGCTTATGATCACCTTCCTGACACTTGTGCACTATCGAGCGCACTCATAAACGAGTCGGCGAACGACGCGCACGCAGATGCCTCGCGACGGTCGCACGCGCGCGTTGACGATCGACGTACTGCGGCCAAGACGCGGCGTAGCTGAAGGCAGCTAGGCGCGCTACAGCGTTAAAAATTTTGTGCACGTAGTGCATAGCTTCTTCACGTGTACGATATATTGAAGCAGATATGCACAAAGCCTCCTGCCCACCTACGTGTTCTCGACGCCGGTAGCGGCGGCCGGAGCTGTCGGAACGTGGCGCTATCTCGATCGGCGCGCTCAGGTCGAGAGTGGTCAGAGTGACGTACGCTCATCGCTTCGCCCCCGCGTGACACCTTTGCCTGAGTTAATTGTGGGTCCCGCAGCCGCTCCGCCTTCTAGGCGTGGAGGTTTTTGACCAACGTTACATATATATGCAACCTGGCATTTTATGTATGTTTATACGTATGACCATGAAAACCAGCTTTTAAATCTTCGCGTACCTCAACTCCAGAAATGCTTCAGTGCTACTTCTGCGTTGCGGACGTCCACACTAAGTGTATATGCCAGCACTAATTAGGGATGTTTATTTGAAGTTGATGAATGAATATTATATTTATCTCAACATATTAAATAGCTTTAAAACGATCATACAACACATGTATTCTCTCTTCATTAAGGTAATCAAGCTTTCAGTCATTTGAAGTGCAGTACCCTGTAAATGGCATACCATAAAATAGGAAAATAAAATATCTAACCAGATACAAGCCAAAAGAAAAAAAAACAAGCATCATTTCCAAAATATACCATCTCTATTATGTTAATCAGCAATGGTATGAAAGCACGCACAAACAAGGCACAACAAAACAAGCACATGAGTAAGACAAAGGTCACTACACAAGACAGTACCTAAAAGAAGGGCGCAAGAGACAAGGGGCCAGGAGAGGTCAGCGATGCAAGCACTTTTTGTGCCCTGTTTTCAACCTATCGTGGTTATCCAACCCACTCAGTATTCGGTTCCTTTGAAGAGGCACTGCAACAGTTCTTTAACATAAGGTGAAAACGGTGCCGATCAGTCATATAAGCTCCTGTGAGCACGAGCCAATTATTATTTCACTGCTCACACCAGGGAATCAGTAATTTGGTTTCAAAAACAGCTGGGAAGCATCTGCTTCTCTTTCAACAAATGGCGTCACTGGGGGCACAGAATCCATTGCTTGATTTTTTCAGTGGTCTTTAAAACAGCTCGCTTCAACAGGCACCATAGACCTTTACCCCGACCCCACGCCTTTCCCTTCGTACTGGTCATCATTTACAAGTAACCCGTCCACTCAGCCCCACTATGACCTTCTCCACGTCTTTCTTTTTTGCCACTCCTCGACTAACTGGAACGACCTGCCCCGTCATACTGCTGAAATTACCTGCCCATCAACATTTGTTGGAATGCTTAAACACTAATAAAACGATAACTCGGGCAAGTTGGTATTGGTTCATACTGAAGTATAACAGCACACCACGGCTAGGCAACCAGACTGACAAGGAAAGAAACAACACACACAACAAGTGCTGACTCGCAACTGAACATTTCATTGAACATAACACAAGAATATAACACGCAAGTGCATACGACATGGGTTGCCACTGCTGTTTTGCCAACATAACATCAGGTTAAGAAAACACGTGCTGCAGAAAGGCAAATTCCTTGCCACACAAGTCAACTGAAGCTGGGCTGACATATTTTTCTTTTTCTCTAACAATAATGATACTCCTTCACCACCTCTCTGCTAATCTGCCGGTTATGCTTGTACATTATCTCAGTGCTCGCAAAAATAGAACCACATGATTTGCAGTGCATTGCAAGATTTCCAGTGGCCAACTTTTTTAAAGAAGCATTATGTTCTTTTAGTCTAGCATTAATGCAAGATCCAGTGTGTCCAATACACAAATCACCACATGACAATGGAACACTGTCACAACATCTCATTCGCACTTATACTTTTGAGACTTCTTTCCGTGCTTGGTACCACATGTGTTCTGCTGTGGAAGTCTTCATTAACAAGACGGCACAGCTTGCTAAGTCTATTCTTGCTGGAAAACACGATATTGACCGCATACCTATTCCCAACAGTCATAAGCCCATTTTCACGCTGCTTTTTTTTTTAAATGCATAATGCTTCTTAAACAAATCTGGCCATTGCTAATCTTGTAATGCATTGCAAATCATATGGTTGTTCTCCCATTTTTTTTGAGCACTGAAATACTCCACAAGCATGTGCAGCAGATTAGCAGAGAGGTGGTAGAGGTGTATCCTATTGTTAAAGAAAAAGACAAATGTATCAGCCAAGCTTCAGTTGATTTGTGTGACAAGGAATGTGTCTTTCTACAGTGCGTGTTTTCTAGACCTGATCTTACGTCGACAAACCAGCAGCAAGAATCCATGTCACGTGCACTTGCATGTTGCTTATATTCATGTGTTATGTCTCGTAAAATGTTCAGTTGCGAGTGAGCACTTGTTGCGTGCATTGTTTCTTTACCTGTCAGTATGGTTGTCTTGTAGTGGTTCGTTGTTATAATTCAGCTTAACTAATTTCTTTTGTGTAGACATGTAGCAAATACTTACAAACCTTACCACCGACCAAACGTCGATGAGAAGCGAGTGGTATTTGTGTGTAATCGCGCTTTTTGCGTGGTCTTCGTCGGGTAGCCATGCCCCACGAAACTCGTAGCGGGAGCAGTGACGGCCACTGCCACCGACACTGTGGCATTGGCCGTTGTGGGAGGCAGGCCCACGGGCCTGCCTCCCACAACGTGTTCCGCACTCGTGCCAGCGCGCAGCTTCCCAGTGTACAGCGCTTTCCAGCGAGCATCTCACTGGTACCAGTGACATTCCAGCTATGCCAGCTTGTCCCAGTCCAACGCCGGCGCACACCAGTGCAAGCCAGCGCTGCCGGCGTCCCAGTGTGTACGGCCCAGTGCAATATGATCGTTCCCAGCGCGTTTCCAGTGGTCCCAGTACCGAAAACGTACTGGAAATGCACTGGAGGTGCTGGTTTTTGCAATAGGGTCATTGCTGAGCCAGAAGGTAGCGTACGGCTGCGAAGCTCCAGTACGCTGAAAAGGTCTACCCAGCACCTGACCACCAAATGTAACGATATGTAACAAAGGCTAGTCGTTACCAGGATGCCTCCGCTATATTAGAACGAGCCGAGCTCAAAGCAACACCAACGTCAACGCCTTCTTCGCGCTGAGTCAAAGCTGCTGCCGGTGTGCTTCACTGCATCTCAAACAGTTAAAACTCTGTGTCCATTTTCACGAACACATGGCTAGAATTACCATGCCGAACACATTAGGCGCAACCTTTGTAACCTTTTAGCTCTGCTGTGTCGATACCAAATCTATAAAACAAAAGCTATTAGCATACAGTGCTCCTTTTTTTTCTTCACATTTTCATTATTGTCATGAATTGCCGTGTGCTGCCTCCGGGGCCTTGGTGCCGTCGGCTCGGGTCCTTCACGGATTAACGCATCGCACTTCACCGGACCAGCGCACTGCCTTGGCGGGCGGCGTTTCGATGCCCACCCCCTGGCGCTCGTGCACTCCGACGCAATCATCTCCTCTGCCCCGCCCACAGCCGACTTCGTTCAGTGAATTACGCGGAACTGCGTCTGCGGTGACGTCACTTCACGAGGTTATAAAGCTCGGCGATCCTGCTGCTATCTCCACTGGGCATTGCGGTACTGCTACGATGACCTGCGCTAAACGACCTGGACTGCTTTTTGTGCAGGTAACAAACGCTTTATCCCTGTTCGCAACGCGCACTCGTCATTTGGGATTAGTAGTACTGCCATGCCCTGGCCGATGTCTTGTGATTGTGCATGATTGTGTTCGCGTTTTCTACAATCCCCCCATCTGTATCTCATAAAGATTGGAAATAAACTTATTATATTCTATTATACTACAGCTGTTATGTTATTATTATTATTATACTACAGCTGTTGCTTCTCGCTGGCGACGTAGAAGAAAACCCTGGCCAAGCTAATACTCGCTCTGCAGATACCCAACATAATGGTGAAATTTTGTCTGCCTTACAACAAATACAATCAACTCAGGGAACCGTGCTTAACGAAATCAAATCAATTCACGCCACGCTGGCGCAAAACGAAGAAGCATTTTCTGAAATAAGAGCACGCTTGTCAAAGATTGAAAGCGACTGTTCCTCGATAAAGCAACTTAACACAGATGTCGGCAGCCTTCGCACAACCACTGAACAAATTACAAACCGTATCGTAAACCTTGAAACAAGGATAGATGATTCTGAGGATAGATCACGCCGAAATAACCTTGTGTTCTTCGGCATCGTGGACGCTGAACGTGAGACCTGGGCGCAGTCTGAGAGGCTAGTAATTGATGTCTGTCAAACTAACCTTGGCGTCACCATGCAATCTCGAGACATTGAGCGAGCAAATAGGTTGGGGAGGTTTCCGCAAAATAAAAATTGGCCGATCATAGTACGTCTGAATAACTTCAAGGATAAAGGACAAATTCTGTCATGCGCCAAGAAGGTGACGGATTCAGGAATTAGCATTTCTGAAGACTACTCTCACAGCACCAGAATTGCACGCAAAAGTCTGGCAGCATTTGCAAAGGATAAGTCTACTCCGTACAAGCTACGTCACAATAAGCTTATTATCGATAACTGCGTTTACGTGTTTGACCATGCTACTAGAAGCCAACGACCCTAAGCACCAACGTAATAATCTATTGGACTTGTCCATTATCTATTCTAACATAAGGAGCGTCATTCCGAAGCGAGACGCACTACGAGACTTGATCGAAACCACTAACTCTGACGTAGTAGCTTTGACAGAAACATGGCTACATCCATCTATCCAAGATAGTGAATTGGCATTGTCCTTTCCTTCATTTAACATCTTTCGCCGGGATCGTGATAACAAGCGAGGTGGTGGTGTCATGATTGCCACCCACCATCGCCTTCAGTGTCGCGTGGTTGATATCCCTTCTCCCCTAGAACTGTTATTCATCTGTTGTGGCCTATCTTACCCACCCCTTATCATAGGAACTTGCTACCGTCCCCCTGACGCTGATGGCTCATTTATTGCTGAATTTCACGAAGCACTTCGCTTACTTACCGAAAAATATAATTTTGCTGATTTAATCTTATTAGGTGATTTTAACTTCCCTGATATAAATTGGTCTGATCTCTCATTAACAGCAGCTAAACAAAGCGTTGAAAGTGACTTTGTGTATTCTTGTCAAACCTTTGGCTTATCACAAGTTATTACCACAGCAACGCGTCACGGCAATAATACATCAAGCCTGCTTGACTTATTTCTAGCGTCTCACCCTGATAATGTCTCTTCACTTGCTTATCTGACACCTCTGAGTGATCATGTAGTTATTTTCGCTACGTATAAGTCTCAGCTACCACATCCATCAAAGATAAAGAAAACAATAACGCTTGACGACCGAGGTAACTACGAGGCAATTGATGACGAATTAGGTATGTTTTGTGAAAGGTTGCTCAGTGACTTCTCCCAGAGAAATGTCGAAGAAAATTGGTGCCTTTTTAAAAATAAAGTGCAGCAGCTAACTAAAACTTACATTCCTACTATTACGGTTACTGAGCGAACTGGAACTCCATGGTTAAATTCATCACTCAAACGTATGAAAAACAAAAAGCAACGAAAATTCCGCGCGGCTAGATCAATGAATACGCCTTTAGCCTGGCAGAAATACCGCGACACTGAAAAAGAATTTGAGTCTCTTGCCGCTAAAGCAAAGCGCACATTCTTTTCTTGTACCCTTCCAAACATGTTAAAAAACAATCCAAAAGGATTCTGGAAAACAGTAAACCCGCAACCTGCCAAATCGGTCTCGCTGCGGAATGTAGTGATGGTGTCATACCTGATTGCATTGTACCCGATGTTCTCAACTCAACATTTTGTTCTGTTTTCACCGATGAGCCAGACGACATCCTGCCTCAAACTCCATTTGTTGATCATCCACCAATGTCGAAACTCATTATCAGTGCTGTAGGAATTGAAAAGGCTATAGAGTCTCTTAAATTATCATCATCTGCAGGTGTTGATAACATAAATTCCAAAATGCTGAGAAGTACTAAACCTGTATGTAGTGTAATCTTGCAGCACATCTTTCAGCAGTCACTGTCAACTGTAGTGGTGCCACGGGACTGGAAAATAGGAAAGATAATTCCCGTCCCGAAAAAAGGTAATTCTTTCTCCCCTAGCAGCTATCGACCCATCTCACTGACGTGTATATGTTGTAAACTTATGGAACACATCATTTACTCGCATGTATCTAAGTTTCTTCTTTCTGTTGGCTACTTCCACCAAACCCAGCATGGTTTCCAGAAAGGTCTTTCCTGTGAAACACAATTAGCTTTATTTATAAATGACATTAGCTCCGCCATAGATATTAACATACCAGTAGATGTCTTATTCCTCGATTTTGAAAAGGCCTTTGACAAGGTCCCGCACAAAAGACTTTTTTTAAAGCTGTCGCGCCTCAATTTTCACCCACTGGTACTTAATTGGATTTAAGATTGTTTGTGTAACAGAAAACGATTTGTCTTCGCAAACAATCACTCTTCTGCGTCATCTTCCGCTAGATCAGGTGTTCCTCTAGGGTCGGTACTTGGCCCTCTACTCTAATATATGTCAACGACCTACCTACAAACATTTCATCTAACATCAGATTATTCGCTGATGACTGTGTCATCTATCGGCCCATTCACAACAGTAACGACTTCCTAGCGCTACAATCTGACCTAAATCTCGTTGAAGACTGGTGCGCAAAGTGGCTGATGTCACTAAATGTTAAAATGACGTCTCTTCTCTGTTTTAACCGCAGGAAAGACTACCTCATACCACAATACCTTCTTAGCAACTCTCCCATTTCCTCTGTTTCCTCGTATACATACGTTGGCATAGAACTCACCACCGATCTCTCTTGGACGCCCCACATAACCAATATAACCAACAAAGCAAACCGCGTACTCGGCTACCTCCGCAGGAACTTACGCCTAGCTCCATCTTCATTGAAACTGTTAGCTTATAACACTCTACTGCGTCCCAAGTTAGAATATGCATGTACCACATGGGATTCCCACGAACACAACCTGATTAATGTATTAGAATCTGTCCAAAATCGTGCAACTAGGTTTATCCTCTCTGACAACTCATACAATAGCAGTATTACGGAGCTTAAATCTCGTATTAAGCTTCCGAACCTTGCTCTTCGTAGCAAAGTCGCTCGGCTCTGTCTTTTTCACAAATTTTATCACGCTACCCCTCGTACAACTGTGATCATTCCAGCTCATCGCCATTCTAGCAGACTCAACCACACCAAAGCCGTTCACCCGCCCCATGCTCGGACCGTAGCTCATTCATCTTCGTTTTTCGTGTGCACGTCAAAGGACTGGAATGCTCTCCCTGCTACCACCGTGCACCACTCCCGCTCGATACTCTTCAAAGAAGACATTGCAAAACTTCTACTGTGTGAAATTGCTGCCCACCCCTCATGTAAAACCCCTAAATAGGGGCCTTTGAGGTATTGGAAATAAATAAATAAATCTGGCCTGGTCTGCAGGCTCTAAAGCATCATTAAGGGATCTGGTAGTGCTAGAAAAAAATGCCTAATGATGTAGTGAAGGTGTATCCAATAACACATACACTGCTTCAATATTCCCGAAATATAGAAATTTAGGAATACCAGTTATTACGTATACCACCTTCTGCCAACCTTTAAACCAGAAATATGCATAGGAAGTCTGCTGTTACACACTTTGGCCGCCTTGCAACCAAACCGTGCCAGTCGCCTTACTCGGTATATGGAGAATTGGCTTGTACCATGTCGTTGCACTAACTATAGGATTCGAAACACTACATCTCCCTCTTCCAAGTGGGATGAACAAATGGAAATTAACAATTGATAATCTGCGCATATTGTCTAAAACTGAGATGTTAAATCGCATGTGCTGATTGCGTTGTCCATGAAATTGGCTGATTTTTGCAATGTCACATAGTTTCATTCGTTCATGCTGTACCGCTACGTTCAGCAGTTCGTTGGCTCCTGCCTCGATTGCCAGCGTAGGAAATCTTCGCCGCGCCTGTCACCAGTAGGTCTACAACCTCTACCTTGCCCTATCCGGCCGTTTGGGGGCGTCGGCATCGATTTGTATGGGCCACTCCCGCTGACATCCGCTGGTAACCGCTGGGCCATCAGAGCTGTTGACCACCTCACGCGACACGCCGAAACCGCCGCCCTCCCCGCGGCTACAGCGCGGGATGTCGCCTCCTTTCTACTCCGCCGCTTCATACTTCGACACGGCCCACCTCAGGAATTGCTTAGCGATCGAGGGCGTGTCTTGTTATCTGAAGTCGTCGAAGCAATTCTCAAAAAGTGCCACCGTTGTTCACCGCACAAGTACTGCTTACCACCCGCAGACGAATGGCCTCACAGAACGATTTAACCGCACCCTTGGCGGCATGCTCTCAATGTACGTCGCCTCTGACCAAGCAAATTGGGATGCCGTCGTGCCGTTCGTAACCTACGCTTACAATACCGCCGCTCAGAGCACCACTGCGTTTTCGCCATTCTTTTTATTGTACGGCCGGCACCCATCGCACACAATCGGCACAATCCTTCCGTACAAGCCGGCTGCATCTGAGGCTGCGCCTATTTCTGCCACAGCCAGACACGCTGAAGAGGCTCGCAATCTCGCCCGTGCGTTTACTACCAATGACCAAGAGTGCCAGAAGAGCATTCACGGTGACACCGCCTCTGCACCTGCGTTCCTCCCTGGAGCACTTGTGTGGCTCTCGGTCCCTTGCACTGCACCCGGGATTTCTTCGGAGCTACTGCCCAAGTACGAAGGACCCTACAGTGTAGTCGAGCGTACCTCTCCGGTCAACTACCTCATCCATCCCGTTGAGCCATCCTCAGACATGCGCCGTTGTGGCCGATGCATTGTTCACGTCGAGCGCCTCAAGATTTACTATGGCCCACTCATAGTGACCAGCTGTTCGAAAAGGTCGCCGGGCGGCTCCCTTTTCGTCCCTGGAGGTGATGTAAAGAAGCATTGGAACCTCGTAGTGGGCCGTTCTCTCCAGCGCCTTAGACTGGGGTTCCCTCTTCAGCACTCTGTTGAAATAGACGCCGCTCGTGCTCGAGGTCCGTGCGTGTTTGGACAAGACCTTTGCCCCAGGGCTGCATCTAGTTTGATCTAAAAAACACATTAACAACACATTGTTTGTTAGGAATATTTTTGTATACATTTCAGAGTTATTTTATTTTATTATTGCTGCCACGGCCCACATGTGTGTTCTTCCTTTATTGGCGCCTTCCTCTGCCTGTTATCTCTTGTAATATCTTGCATTTTTTAATTTAGAATTTTTCTTGATAAAGGAGCCAGTCAAGATGTGAAATGCAGCTTTCTTCCTCTACATCAAACTCCGCATACTGTGTATTTTCATGTACTTGTCACGTGGTTGAGTAAACTCAAATGTTACTCTAATATGAACGGAAAGCTGACATGAACCAACATGCAAGCATAAGTTTGCCAACGTTAGCTATCAATCAAACAAAACTGCCCTGATGAGCTTGTACAATTTTTTGTCATTGTGAAGCAAACCCGCTGTTCTTCAAGACACCACTGGTTAGCAATTTCAACAGAGGTGGGGGGGGGGGACGCTGTCAGCCGAAATTAGTCCTCTGGTGTAAAATGTTGGGAACTGTGCAGAAAAAAATTCACCTTTGTGCTCGATTTCTTGCTAGTGGCGCTCTGTCATGGCCTCCAAAGATCCAGCGCATTCTTTGTGCTGTGCTGCTTCCGGACGGTGGAGGGCCTGGTTTTTCTCAATGAGATGGGAATGTTCCAATGCCTTCCCACACGTGCTCGAAACATGCGATGAGGCGTCGGCCATAGGATACTGCATGTTGTTTTGCACTTTGTCCATGGTAGCGTCTCCAGTTTTCCTATTGAAGGCAACACGTATCACGGTTACGTACCACAGGCCCACCTTAAGCAACTTTAATTAAAGCAGCTCCTTCGTTTAATGTGACTTACAGTGTTCTATGTATTTCTATGCACTTACAGTGTTCTAAGCCCTTTCTCCTAGTAACGCTGGCGAAATGAATTGCTGACGTGAACTCGCTATTTACCAATGCGTAAAACTGTAACCACGTCTATAAACCTTCTTAAATAAGCAATGTTACTGACACTCGGCCCACACATTCATCATCCCTAAATACGCGGCTTCAGATTAGCGCGAAAAGCGAGATTCTGAAACTTCAGGCAATGCATCTAAGTACCCAGCTATCCTCTGCCGTAGGTCATGCGGCATTGCTTAATTTTCAGCACCAACCAGCAATTTTCCCCACAATAAAAAGGCGCATGTTTGAGGCCGACCTCGGAAATATACCTCCACAGTTATTATCTTGCTAATTCTGGCCGAACACACACAGCCTTAAGAAACGTCGGTTTGTATTGGGATCGCGACTTCAAAATCAGAGGAACCCTGAAAGGCTGGTTGTCCTTCACAACAAGTGGCGAAAAAGCCACGTCATTGAAATTGTGCTCAGAGGCTCCAGACACAGCGCTGCGGTTTTCAATGAAGATAACTCACGAGGCCTTCATCATCATATAACACCAGCTAATGCTAAGTACAAGCAACACACATGGACTTCCTTCAGCTTAAATGTCTAGAAAGGGTTTAGAGGACGCGCGAAGGGCAATTTAGCGTCGACGACGACAGACCCAGTGTCCAATGCATTGTAACAGCAAACACCGAGGAAGAATGCGGCTATTGGCCATCATCATACGAGATGAAAGCACCCACAGCACATCAGAGTCTCACTGTTTTGCAAGTTAACTGTCGCTGCCCTCACAGACACAATGCACACAGATCCAGGCAGGGCCAGTTCCATTCCGTGTAAAATGATTAAGTGGTCAGGTAGACTCCGAAACCCATGAGGAGTTAACGCCTTATATAGACCAACATCGCCCTGCAATAGTTACCATTGCAAAGGAAGACAATCTAGTAGGGATTGGTTGATTTCTGCAATTGTAGGTCCCCACACCACAATATCCATATAAGAAATGCCGTGGGGGATATAGTCCCCGAAACTTCGACGACGTGGGGTGCTTGAACGTATGCTCACAACACACAGTCACTGAGCCTCAACATTTCGGCTCCATCGATATGCAGCAGCCGCAGCCGAGCTTCGATCACGCTCCAACTTTGGCGAGTGGAACCAGGAAAACCAAGCGCATATCAGCACACGTGTGCAGTTCAGATATCGTATTAAGGACCCGCATTTTGATAAATATGGACGCGTGTTCAGTCTACTGTTTCGCTGGTGCCGAATAATTACCCTTTTTGGTGCTAATGCATGGCACTACAAGATACGTACAATTGCAGGTTTAGCGAGGTAAGCTAACCCTGTCTACCCTGCCAACCAGCTGCCAAATTGTGACCAAAACGGCGCCAGAAATACCGGGTAGACGTGGCCATTCGGCTAACGCTCGGCGAGCAAGTTTCACAAAGACTAAGGAAAACACAAGTACAATTGTGAATTATTGCAATGTGTCGTCCGACTGTTGGTATAGTGACCAACACATACGCGAATACATAACTAGCACGACTTCTGTTAATTCCTCAGCACCACGCTCAGGGACAATGCCTAACTGTGATGCTTGATGAACCTGAACATTGTGTGCACTGAAAGGGCTAACATACCCGCTGACTGATAGGAGACTACGAATGAGCAGAGACTGATTTGTTGTAATAATTGAATTGAAAATATTCAGGTGCATTAAGCCGTAATAATACAGGGCTGAAATAATATCAGCCGACATAGATCTGAACCCTTCCATTCACCACCTTCTTTTAACTTCGACACAAAAGGCCAAATGCGCACAAATGCGCCGCAAGACCCGACAGTAGTATCAATCCAACATTTCGGCATATCACTTATAGACATTTTGAACAGCTTGTTGATTTGCTCACTGAGGAAATCTGGACGGAGGTAGCGCAGGTTCAGGGGCCACGGAAATATTCCACCACTATGTTAAATCCTAATAAGCCGCGAGATATCCTGAACCGTTCAGTTGAACTTACGAGAGCGTAGGCGTTATACGGCTCCAAGATCACCTCGAACACAATAGTTCCTCAGTATCAAATTTCGGCTCTGATAGGCGATTCCATGCATGGAGCGCATGTACTTCGCTGAACAACGAATTGTGGAAGCCTACATGGAACACTTCTGGCGCTCGCCTGTCAAAGGAACTTCAATGATATATCACACTCACAATACTTGAAGGGTTGTAGCGCGCCAGGCACAGAGAAAGAATCCACAATTATGTTTAAGATTTTCTTGGCCAAGTGAATGGTATGGCCGGCGATTACTTAACGTGGAAAAGCGCTATCATGTCCGTTGGGTATAGGAATGCGAGATCTCTTCTGTAGTGTAATGAAGGGGAATAGGAACCTAGGTGCAGCAATCTATGTCGGAGACATTCTGATCTGGACCACCAGATGTTCGTATGAGCAGAGGCAGTATAGAGTTCAACGGGCACGGATACATTTAAAACTTTATCAATACAATGGAAAGTGCAAGAAAGTACGCGTGAACAAATAGTGTCATTACCACCGACTGCTGCTGACAGGCTCCAGCACAACAATTTTGACGAAGGAGTGATCCGTAGAGCACCCGTCTGGCTGCGCTTCGAATACTTATGCCAGAAACATAGTGGCCACATTGCCCGGCTTTTGAGAAAGCACATGAAGCAGTGTTAATGAAAACACCAGCGCGATCGGACGCACTATACAAAAGAAGATGGACATAGACTGCATGTGCAATCCAATTCTTTATTCATCATTATTACAGAAGGAGGTCCCGGAGTTACAAAACTGTAAAGGGGACCTCCTATTAGTCATTTGAGAACATCGATAAGTTGCATATTATGGCAATATAGAAGATAAATTGTAATAGGTAAAAAATAATTGAGAAAAAGTAAGCAGCGCGTATAGCGAGAGATAATAATAATAGAAAGAAGCAGAAAGGATAAGGTGTTTACATCAAAAGTAATTTACAAACAAGCTATACATAACTCAATATAAACGATAAATGCTGCAATCGCCAAAATAATTCGTATAAACAGAAGGCTTTATCAAAGAAGACGGTGTCGATGTGAGCAGGTACACAAAGAACACATGCCTGCAAAAGTTTTTCATGGCACAAAATGTAAAATTTCTTGAAACGAGAAACTAAAAAATGGAACAAACTTTCAAGACAACTGTGCAATACAGAATAATAATGCTATTTTAAAGTATATAACGACAGAGAAGAGCGGATGAGCTGGTTTTTTTATATTGTGAGCAACGGCTTTTATTGTAGCCGAGCCTCGATCTATGGCGAGCAAGAAGGAGAGCGAGCCAAGCAGCTGATGATGAACCATGTAGATGGGGGGAAATGTACAAGTGATGATGATGTGGAGAGATGAAGAGCCAGTCGTACGTTGAGCTCACACTAATTCCCTCCCGTGGCGGAAGCGGCCGCCTGGCCGCGCTGAGGAGTTACGAAACTCGCCGAATATATGGCTTCAAGCCATAAACGTGCACGATTTCTGTCCCACAGCAACTGTGGTCAGATGGGGGCGTAAGGGGCGAGACGCGGTATTTCACCGGTGATGTCTGTTCAATGACTGTATATGGTCCAATAAAACGACTGGTTAATTTTTCACATAAGTCTGTAGCGCGCACGAGAGTCCAAAGAAGCACCTCATCGCCAGGAGAAAAAGTCACAGCACGGTGACCAGAGTCCTAGCGGCACTTCCGTACCTCCTGGGAAATATCGGTGTTAATACAGGAGCGGCGACGGCAGTCCGCAAGCCGAGAGAGAAATTATTCATAGAAAGGAGCTGCTGAGGGCACAGAAGCCGGCAGAAATGATACGTCTAGAGCGAGACTTGGTGAGCGACCATAGACGAGGAAGAATGGAGAAAAAAATCCACGCATATCCACGGAGTCAATGATGATGAGTGGGCGAAGCTCCGGATGTTCATCGTAAATCGTGCCGCGTTCCGGATTAATTTAGCCATGCTTCGTGCTGTATGGACAGACAACGAGCTCTCTAGAACACTGTCGTATTCGTTTCGCATCTTCTACCTACCAGAAAAGTTGTGAACAACTACTTAAAACTTGGGCTATTGTGACGTAATGCGAAACGAAACCGAAACTGAGTGATACCGGAGTAGACGAAGAGGAACCGGCGTGAACTCGTGACAAAAGAGCGCGTGCCAGCGCTCGAGGCAGCTCAGCGTTCGATGAAGATGAAGTGGCTACGACGGACAACTATGACCGACAAGCCTATGCCTTAAGGAGCTTCGCCCCTAAAAGCCAGTGGTGCGTTGCGTGGCCGTGTTGTAGGCAAATATTACGAACGGGAGGCTTGCATCCCAGTTCGTGTGGTCTGGGGCGCTGTACATTGTGAGCATGTGCGAGCGAGTACGGTGGAAACGCTCTGTCAGGCCGTTGTTCTGCGGGTGATAACTGGACGTGGCCTTGTGAATAGTGCCTGAGGCACGCATGACTTCAGCCAGAACAGACGAGAGAAAAGCTTTGCCACGGTCACTGAGGAGAACGCGTGGAGCGCTGTGACGCAAAGAGATGTTGCGTAGGAAGAAACCCGCGACTTCCGCGGCAGTGTCAGTTTGCAGGCAGGCTGTCTCAGCGTAGCGCGTGAGATGGTCAACGGCCGTGACAATCCCAAGGTTGCCAGTAGGAGTCTTCAGAAGAGGTGCGTACAAGTCTATGCCAACGACTTCGAAAGGCGACGCCGGGCAAGGCAGAGGCTGAAAGAGGCCCGAAGGAGCAGTAGTTGGTCGCTTGCGGCTGTGACAACGGACGCAGGATGCGACGTACTTGGAAACAGCTGCGGAGAGGCCAGGCCAGGAACAGCGACTTTGGATTCTGTGATAAGTCTTGTGGTAGCCTAGATGACCTGCAGTCGGATCATCGTGAAAAGCTTCGAGCACCTCCCGTTCCAAGGAACGAGGTATGACTTGGACCCATTTGTTACCATCGACATTATAAATGTAGCGTTGTAAAGCCCCATCGTGTAGCCTGAACTGTGTAAGTTGTCGACGAAGTCGCGCGTGGGAGGTTAAGAAGAACCTTGGAAACGTCCTACAGTGCTTCTGCAGTACGGGTCAACACATTGGTGAGACACAAGAACAGATGACCGTTCTGGCTTCATCCAATCGAACGTCGAGATGGGTGAAGCCGACGAAGGGGACACGTGCTGTACCTTAGTATGAAGAGTCGATGGTGATTCGTCGTTCTTGGCCAAGGGGTAGCGAGAGAGGGCATCGGCATCCTGGTGTTTTTTTACGGACCTGTAGGTTACCTCGAAGTCGTACTCCTGTAAACGAAGCACCCAGCGCCCAAGGCGATCCGATAAGTTCTTTAGCGATGAAAGCCAGCGCAGAGCGTCGTGGTCGGTTACGACAGTGAAGTGACGACCGTGGAGATATAGGCGAAATTTTTGCACGGCCCATAAAACAGCAAGGCACTCCATCTCGATGATGGTGTGATTCCTCTCCGCAGGGGTCAGAGTTCGACCAGCGTAAGCGACTTGTTCACGAGAGCTGTTGTCACGTTGCAGGAGAATGGCACCGAGACCATGAATGCTGGACTCTCTGTGGAGGATGGTGGGTCCCCTGGGATCAAAGTGGCATAACACCGGGTCGGACGTCAGGGCATGTTTCAAAGCCACTAAAGCACTTTCACAATCTCCAGACCAAACGAATGGGGCTTCGCGTGCAAGGATCTGATGGAGGGGAGAAGCAAGCGTAGAAAAGCTGCGTATGAATCGCTGGAAGTAAGAAGCAAGTCCGAGAAAACTACGCAGGTCTTTCTGACGCATAGAACGGGGAAACTTCAGAATGGCGGCAAGCTTCTTAGGATCCGGTCGAAATCCTTCTTTGCTGACTAAGTGCCCCAGGGTCTTGATGGTCTTGCTCGCGATAGTGGACTTTTTGGTATTGAGCTGTAGCCCAGCGCGTGCGAGGCAGGCGAGCATTTGGTCAAGGCGTTGGAGGTGTTGAGAGGATGTGGTTGAAAACACTATGTCATCAAGATAACAGAGATACGTCTTCCACTTCAATGCGTGTGAACTCAACAATATATATATATTCACAATGAATTGGTAGGGATCAATGTAATAAGTAGGTGTTTCTTCATGTGCTTTTTCAATAATATTTATGTCATCCATTAATATCGAATGGCAATTCATTCATGTGTTTAATGGCAATGAAAAGCGCTGTAAATGTCGCATAATTAGCCCCTTAAGTGCTTTTGACGAGCAGAGCTCGTCCTGCCCATACTGTCCCCACACGGCTTTGGACGAGAAGACGAGGACGAGAAGCGCTCGTCGACGGCTTATATTGCGTGTCGTCCACCAGATGGCAGCATTTACTCGACGAGTTAGTTTTCTCCTGCGGAAAAAGCGCGGTTTTTGTGTGAAAAGATGGCATGCGGTGGCGGCGACCCATGCACAGCTGGGACGTCAACACGAAAAAGAAGCTTTTCATTTTCCTCATCTTCTTCGAGTGATGATGATTCGGATACGGATGTTTATTTTGTGTCGGGAAGTGAAGAGAGCGATGACGATGAATTGAGCAGCTCCTCTGGTGATGATGAAGACAGCTCTGAAGCGAACATCGCGAGTGCTCGCCAGTGGATCCTGCTTGATGTGAACAATCCTCCTGCGAAGCCTCCTCGCTTTCCATTTTTCGCCATTCCGGGCAAGCCTTTCAACGTGTCATCGCCAGGTGACCTTATGGAATATATTCACCAGTTTCTGGATGATGAACTTATATCACTAGTGGTAGACGAAACCAATCGCCACGCAGCTGAATATAGCAGCAGGTAGCTGGTTTCCTATGTATTGTTCAGAAATAAACTTCATTGTGTTGATTTGGCTAAATATGTGGTACAAATATTTTTCAACATCGACTAGCCGCTTTTTAGTACAATCAGATTCGAAATCAGGAATAAAAAATAGGCACTTTTGGTGGGGAAAATTTAAAAAACAAAAACACTTAAGGGGTTAGTGTTTATTCGGCGCAGTGAAATATTGTTGCTAGAAGAAAATCTAGTGTTGTTACTGTCAGTTGGAACATATGCACGAAATGTATCAACATTTAGTTGATTGTTGAGCGTGCAGTATATTAGTAAAACTACATTGAGCTGAACTGTGTAACGCAATGGTAGTATGCTCAATGTAGTGTGAGTACCCAATCTTACTTGCAGCTAGGAAACCTAATGCTCCGTAAGGCCTGATTCTGTAGATGTAGATGTGTCACATGCGTCGTATATCAAAACTGAAAGAGAATCTCAGGGGAATAGGGAGGCTTGATTCGATGAAAAAAATCTCTAAAAACGATTTAGACTAGGGATTGTCGCAGAAGCCAACGTTTCAACAAGTGTACTCGTCCTCGTCAGGACAGCGAGTGCCTTCTCCAGCTTCCGTTTACGTACGCCATTGCACGCTCTCACCCGTCCGCGTACGGAGAGGAGAAGGGTGGCACGTGCCAACAACACACAGAAATCTCACCATATCCACAAAGTGATGATGTAAGAGGAGATTGCTCGGAAATTATCGGGAAACCAGTGAATCCTCCGTACAAGTCCTCTACTGCCATATAAAGACGTGACACGTTCTTAAAGTTATATGCCCATTATATGCACAATGTTTAACAAAGTACATTATGATGGACTATATGCACAATTTACAATTTGATGAACTATATACACACAAGTTTGCATATTACAAGAAGGGCGGCTCATCGTGGATGTCTTTTGTGGTGGTGGATATGGCTCGCTTTACGCCGCTTGCGTGCTGCTTCGGCTTGCCGGGCTTTCAGTTCGGGGTCCGCTTGGCTTCGGCTTCGCGGCCTTTCAAGTCGTCGTCAGCCTGTCGACGAGCCCTCCTCGCTTCGCCTTCGCGGGCTCTCACCGCAGGATCTTGGCGACGAGACCGCGCTGCTGCTGACTTGGCCTCTTGAGTGGTCATGACGAGTAGCTATAGCAAAGCGCACTGAGTGAGCTCCCGGCGAAGACAAAGGAAGTGCGTCAAAAGCGCTCGCTTTATATAGGCGCGGCCCTCTGGCAGTCACCTATCTAACTAGCGTGAGGTCTAGTGAGCGCTCTTGATATCAGAGCACAACTGCGCCGGTAATGGGAGCAATGAGAACTAGCGGCTACGCCGACGATGGACAAGCCCGGAGAATAAGGAGCAAGCTCCTACAAAAATAGGGGGGGGGGGGCAAAATTTAGGGGAAGTTGTTTGACAGGTGTTAGCGTGACCAATGTAAATGGGAAGAACGAAAGCTTCCAAAGAATCTTCTTGTGGTACATATGAAAATGCAATGTTTGCTTAGGGCTAGAAAGAAGGATGAAGAAAGCAACATAGGCTAGGTACAGGCATTTTACCCATCGAATGTGTCCCCTCTCCCATCCCGCACCACCTGCGCCGCACCCGCAGTGCATTTTGCGGAAAGCTTGCTGCTAAAGAAAC